>JAKWJA010000615.1:0-121058 GCA_027704765.1 Solanum habrochaites
TAGATAATCATTATTCATAATCATAGTTCAAAGAACTGCTTAATGGGGATGTATAACTTCTTTAATTTAACACTGTTTAGTTCAGTATCAGTCTGAGTGTTAGCAACATTTACATATCCTTCAGTAAATAAGGGACATTCGGGTAAATCTATGAAACAACCTTTTTTTTTTATAACATGTAAATGTCTATTTTCTTAGACAAAAACTCACAAAACATTAGTCAAGGACCCTTTCAATTCCAAATTCACACCCACCTATCTACTCCTTAATGCACTGATGTGTCCCCCCACGTCCGCCCTCGAAGAGCCGGCCGAATGAAAAACAGGGAAGAACGGTGAGGGAAACGGGAGGAAAAAGGGGTACCCCGCGCGGAGGGAGAAAGGTGGGAAGGGGGGGGAGAGAGGGAAAGACGGCGAAAATAGGGAGGAAGGGGGCGAGGCGGAGGGGGAGCAAAAGAGGGGGGGGGCGGACCAGACGACCGAGGGCGTCGGCAGGAAGGAGAAGGCGGAGAGGACCATCAACTGCGTAGTTTTAGGGGTAGTCTTTTTGTCTCTTGTTTTTCGTTTTTTGGTGGTGTTATCTTAAATCACTAAACCAATGTTATCAATGATGTGATAATATAAGGCTAATCGGAATCATCTTATCATCACCATTTATACACTAGTTATATCTTAGTAATTAGAAACAAGAGACTAGGTCCATTCACAATGAACTTCACAAACCCGATCAATCTTCTCAATAAACTAGCACGATAAGACTATAATTCATCCTAATATATTACATGATTGACATAACATCATATAGTAGTAATTCAACCAAAAACCACAAGTCAATTGAATCAACATTACCCACCAATTCATATAAAGAATCACAAACCTAGGGTCTCAGGGGTGTAAAAGGTCATATCTTTTACAACTAGACCAAACCATCAAGAAATCATATTAAGTTAGAAGAACATTTTAATCTATTCATAATATCCAAAAAATCTTAAAAAATCAATTCACAACAAACAAATTCGTTTAGTGGATGAAAATCCACCTTTAAAAACCCCAACTTTGAAATCAATTGATGGAACCCTTGAGGAAAGAGGGTGGCTCAAAGGTGAATGAAGGAGTATCATACCAAATAATGATAAATATTAAGGATAACTTGAATATTTTAATACCTTAAACCCTCCCCTAGGTGGTCTTTTCAATGGAGGTTTTCACTAGAGAGAGAAGAACGAAGAGAGAAGGACTGCAGACGTTTTGGGTTTGTGAGTTATGAGAGTTTTGTTAGTCTTAATTTTAGGGATTTATATAGGTGGGTAACAACTTTAATCAGACATTCCCCTAACCCCCTAAATTAACTTCCTAACTTAATCCATAGATTAGGTTCAACCTAAGTGGAAAAAGTGCAGTGAAACCAGTCCCCACAAAACGACACCACGATCGACGGATCATGGGCGGTCAATATACGACCAATCCCCCTTCCTTGCCCTACACATGGTGAGTAGTTGAAGAGGACGTCACGACTATCTAAATGACTTTACTGGATTTTGGACTATATTTGTGACCACTGGATGGTTGGCCATCGATGCCCCCATCATTGACACACTACGGCAATCATTTGTGCCACACTACCTATCGACAGTACTGTCGACCCAAATGCAAAGATCTTCCATCAAAATGGCCTTTGGGTTGGTCCTTGGGGAGTCTTGTCGAGACCATTTTGGACTATGTGAATTAAATCTAATACATGTTTAGACACCCTTCCACCAATTTCATCATTTTCCGATTCTAAAATCTAGTCAAATAGGCTAAGGAACGATAGTACCTCCTTAAAACTAGTTTCCGGTTATTATCTGTCATGGGACATTCTGGACCTTTGTGTTTTCTAGAATTAAAATGGACATTAACACGTATGTAACCCGTTGACACTTATGTAGGCTCTAGAATCGTCTTGGATTTTTGAAAGTGTACTCTAGTATAGGTGGATTGGTGCCATTTAAGGTTATAGGTGGTTTATGGAGAAATGAGATGTATTTTTGTTTAAGAATTTATGAGAAGATATGGTTATATCGTGTTTATAGTTTAGTAAATTTATATGGTGGTTGTGAATTGGAGTTTCCCACTCATATGGGAATGTCGAAACCATATATTTGCCTACGCTTAATTGTAGGATGCCGCTAAGCATGCTGTTAGTGATATAGGGTTTTAAAACATGCTTCATAATTGTCCTTGTGTGGATTGGGATGTTTGTTGTGGCGTAGAGGGCGGATGTCTCTCCTGAGGAGGGAGATAGTGTGGTGTGAACCTGTTATGGTGATTTGTGAAGTTATGTAGTAAGGAAGAACATTATGACCTAGTTAATGATCTTCCTCTATGTGAAATCTATTTAAGAGTGCGAGGAAACGGTTGATCGAAGCAAGGAGTTTTATTCCAGAGTTGAAGTATGAATACCCGAAAGGGGGAATGGGAAGATGATAATGGTTGGTACCCTTAGCTCTTTGAAAGAGAAGCGAGAGAATTGAAGTTGACATATTTGCATGAGTGGTGAGTTTGTCTTGTTTTTTATTTTTGAGCTTGAATTGTGTAAAACACGAGGATCCCGATGCTCCCCCTTAGGAGGATCCCCCCCCCTTCAACTTCCCCAGACACACTGCTTAGATGGTACCTAGGCATGGTTGCGTTGAAAGGTTCCATTAAAGAATTGACCCTGTTCTAGGCTGTGGTCTGACTTGCCTTACTTGAGCTGTGGGTTTTAAGTGCGGCGATGAGCCCTATGTGATTAGTTCTTAACCCCAAGTAGGGGATAAGTGCCATAGAGGTAAGAATTAAGTTCCCCGTTGATGTCGTATAGTTGAGTTCCCTTGAACTTCTATTGGTTGAAAAATGATTTGGAAGTGATGGGAAGTAAGATGAGGGTCATAAGCTAGATCCCGAGAAAAGGGATGATGTTGGTTTACTTAAATAGGGATCGGTACATGCGCTAACAATTTTCCCTACGAGTTGAGATTGAGATAAGTTTGCCTTTAAAGTTGGGTTTATCCTAAGTGGGGGAGGTTGCTTGCGAGCTAGGTAGGTTGTTAAGATTTTATCCCATTTTTTTTTTTCTTTCTATCAACCTCACGACTTGAACAACAAGAGTTCCATCAGTAGCTTTGTTCCTCATACTAGGATCCTGCAAAAATATATGGTTGCTGTTCTCTATGGTGTTATGAGTCTCAAATGGACACATTTATGTTATGCATAATATCTAAGAAAAGCGTGTCATTATCTAGGGCATTTTAAAAAGAAACATTAAGAAAACAAAAAGGAAATTTTGATGAAATGTGCATGTTGCTCATGTTGTTTGTGCCATCTTTATAAGATGATGTGACATGTGATTCATGAGATTACTATGAGCATGCCTAATGTCTACTTATAATTGGTGGTGTTTGGCCCCACAAATGACAAATTAAGTCTAGTTTTAAATAAAAAAAGATGGAGCTCTTTGTTTGAAAAATTTGTGGCTTTTCAAATTGGTGGAGGAGTGAATATAGGATACACTCTTGAGGGAGGGAGGGGGGGGGCTAGCCACAACTGGTCGTGTGGGGGCAGATAAAAAGTGAGACAATGGAGACAAACGAGATATCGGGGGGGAAGAGAAGATGAAAGGAAGGATCTGTTTTTTCCGTGTTGTTGTTTGAGAGAGATGGGAGAAAAAAATATTATTTTTACACATTTTATACGCACACCAAAAGAAGTAGGCTAGACACCCATCACTCCTCATATTCCGTGCATCCTCTAAGTTACACTCCACAAATTTGAAAAGCCACAAATTTTTCTCAAAGAGACTCATCTTTCTTATGTAAAAAAATAGACTTTAATTTGTCATTCGTGGGGCCAAACACCACAAATTATAAGGTGCACAAAGCATGCTCAATAAGGACATCTCATGAAATCAAAATGTCAACATTCATCTTATACAGGATGCACAACAACAGAGCACACATGCAAAAAAAAATTTTATCACATTTCCTTTTTTCTTTAATGCAATAATGACCTTTCATAATATGCATAACATAGTGTCATTTGAGACATGCATAACAAATAGAGAACATGCAACTTATATTTTTATGCAAGGATCCTATTATGAACAAGCTACTGAGGAACTCTTTGTGTTCAAGCTTGAGTTGAATAGAAAGAAAATGGAGGAATATCTACAACCTTACTACTCAAGTCAACCTCCCCCACTTAGGATAAACCCATTTAAGAGCAACTTATCTCAACTCTAGGGAAAATTTAGCTTACCATCCCTATTAAGTAAACACATCATCCCTTTCTCGGGATCTAAGCTTATGAACACTCATCTTACCATCACTTCAAAATAATTTCAACCTAGAGAAGTTCAAGGGAACTCAACATACGGACATCAAAGGGAACTTAAATTCTTACCATCTATGCACATTATCCCCTACTTGGGGTAAGACTAATCACATCATGCCCTTAAACCAAAGCTCAAGGCAAGTCAAGACCAACCTAAAAGGGTCATCACTTTTAATGGAACCTTTCAACCAACCATTCCTAGGTACCATCTAAGCACTTCCTCAATCGTCCATATTTAAATTCAAGCTTAAAAGACAACTAACCACTTCAAAGTAGGTCAACTTCAATTCTCTCCCTTCCCCTCTTTCCCACAGAGAAGGGGTAAAAACATCCTCACCATCCCTCCCTATTCACCTTAGGGTAATCATACTTCCCAACTATGGAATATAAAATCCTCTTCACTTTCCCCCACTCTTAGAATAGATTTCATAGAGGGAATCATTAACTAGTCATAAGGGTTCTTCCATTAACTAGCATACTTGACAATCACCTTACAGGTTCAACACACTATCTCCCCTCCTCAGGAGAAAGCCTATCCAAAACATCCCAATCCACACAAGGACAATTATGAAGCATTTTAAAAGCCTATATCATAACATCATGCTACCATCCTACATAATCGTAAGGCAATATATCATTCCAAGGGGAACTCCATTCAACCATATAAATTACTAACACGATATAACCATATCTTATCATAAATTCTTAACATAACATCTCATTCTCCATAAACCACCTATAACCTTAAATGGCACCACATCCACATATACTAATGTAACACTTCAAAAATCCAAGACGTATTCTAGAGCCTAACATAAGTGTCATAAGGTGTACATACTTTTTTAAGGTCCATTTTAATTCTAGAAACCAAAATGTCCAAGAATGTCCATGACATCCGGAAACTAGTTTAAGGAGGTACTAGCGTGCCTTAGCCTATTTGACTAGATTTTAGGAATCGGAAAATGATGAAAATTGGTGGAAGGGTGTCTAACATGTATTAGATTTAATTCATAGTCAAAATGTCTCGAAACGACTCCCCAAGGACCAACCAAAGGCCATTGAGGAAGATCTTTGCATTTTGGGGTCAAAGGACTGTCAAGGTAGTGTGCACAAATGAGTGCCGTAGTGTGTCAATTGATGGGGCATCGATGGCCACCATCCATGGTCACTTATCCAAAATCCTATAAGGGTCATTTTAGAAACTCCTTCAACATACCAACGCATGTGTAGCAAGGAAGGGGGGATTGGTCGTAGATTGACCCATGATCCGTCGATCGTGGTGTCGTTTGTGGGGACTGGTTTCACTGCACGTTTTCACTTAGGTTGACTAATTAATTGGTTTTAGTAGGAAGGTAATTTAGGGGTTAGGAATGTCTGATTTAAGTTGGTTAACCACCCTATACTAAATCCTAAACATAATTAAGGACTAAAAAACTCTCATAACTCACAAAAACCCAAAACTTCTCTTCTTCTCTCTTCTGCTCTCTCTAGTGAAGAACTCCATTGAAGACCACCGCTAGGGGAGCGGTCTTAAGGGATCTAAAGATCAAGTTTATCCATTTAATATTATCATTAATTATGGTATGATATTCCTTTTCACCTTTGAGGACCTCTTTCCTCAAAGGGTTCATAAATTGATTTTAAAAGTTGGGTTTTAAGGCGGATTTTTCATCCAATACGAATTTGTTGTTGTGAAGATTTTTTAAGATTTATTTGGTATTATGAAAGATTATAAATGTATTCAAATTAATATGTTTATATCGATGGTTTGTCTAGTTTGTAAAAGATGACCTTACCCCTGAACCCTAGGTTGTGATCTCTGATATGAATTGGTACATGTTGATTCAATTGACTTGGTTTTGGTGGAAGTACTACTATAGGTGGATGTATTGTCAATCAGAATAATATTAGGATGAATTATAGTCTTATCGTGCTAGTTATTGAGAAGTTGATCTGGGTTGTGAAGTATCTTGTGAATTGACCTAAGTATCTTGTTCTAAGATATGAACTAGTGATGAATTGTGATGTAGTGATTCAATTAGCCTTATTATCATGTTTGATATTGGTTTATGATTTAGATACACCCTAAATGGGTTGATGGTAATATCCTGATGATGAATTATGAAGGAGAATTGGTAAGTCTTGTGATCCCTATACTTTGTCAATTCGGTAATGGATTAAGTTTGATGTTGTATTGGAGTATGTCTGCATCTAGGTAGGATTTAAAAGGGTGTGTGATTTTGAAGTGAAAGGTCTTGACTATGGTTGTGACGGTTTTGTATAAGATGTTTATGTTTTTTTCTTCTAAGGATGGTGAATGATTACCAATGTGCCTATTATGAAGGATATGTAAGTGCTACCTACTATAGAACTGTATGAAAGAATATATCATCAGTCTTATTGAGCTATGCATGATGAATATGATTATATAAAGGTGAGACCCCTAGGACCTAAAATAAGTTATGAGGATTAATCAAGATATTAAAGACATTCAAAAGGGACCTAGCCAGCAACGAGTGAACTAGAGTGAAAAAGGTCCATTTCACATAGGGAAGGTAGGATCACTAAGGTACTCTTGTTGATTGGAGGACTATAATCATGTAGCATTAAAGTGAGTCAAAAGTATACCCTGTTCTGGAATATGTGCCCCCAAATGAATACTCAGCTATGGATCCACGTAGTTGCATATGGTAGGTCTGGGTACTACCCTGGCAAGTAGTCCGACCTTCTTAGTTGTAGGCTCCATGACACAGAAATCCAATTAGCTCAGTGGTCTATGTTGTTGAGGCAATAATGTTCCAAAAAGGTAAAATGAATTAAAGTAGTGAACTCTAACTAAGATAACCTAAGGGTTTAGCTTAGTAGGTAGGGGTATGGGACTATACCAAAACATTTACAGGTTATCCTTGAGGTCAAGGTATTAGGGAGGATGTTCTTATGTAGGACATGGTATACTAGTTCATGCCATTATTGATGAACTTGCACATTGTTGATACATATGTCTCATTATCTCACTTATGAGTATGTTTTGTCTATATTTGTTTAAGGTATGATGATATGTACTCATAAATGCCATGTTATGTGAAGGGGATGTTAGTCAGGTTATTATCGGGTCACTGATGGAGTTAAGGTTATTGGGCTATTCTTGGTCATTGTACTTGTTGACTTTATAGGGATTATGGGTAATTGTTTTGCTTTGGTTATGTTGAAATGTACTCTTATTAATGCTTGTTGAAGTTATAACTTGATGATTAGAGTTGTCTTGATTATATGTGCAAGTATTTTTATATGTTCATTAACTTGACTGTGCTTTGTATTGTTGGTCTTGTGGTGTACATGCCTATGACTTAAGGAATATGTTTTTTAGATTGGTATGGTCTTCTTGAATGTGCATAAGGTTTTCAAAGGGTAAAATAACATGTTTTCAAGAAAGGCCCATTTTTAGCATGATTAGGTAGTATGTGTGCATATAGTCTCATACTTAGTACAAGTGGTGTACTAACCCTATTTTTTCCTTTTCGCTTACATTTTAGGTTCCGGTCGTTGAAGGGATTTTGGAGACGACTTTGAAGAAGACTTGGAATTCTTGATCATCCTAGTTGGGTAGGTCCTCTTCTGAGGGAAATTCCACTATCAAGATATGAAGTTATTCTTAGTATTAAGACTCTTATGTTTCATTCCTTTTCATTTTGATACTAAACATTGTATGACCTATTTGTAATCTTATTGTATTGATGTCTAGGATATGCCCAATTTGATATACTCGTTTTAAATAGTTATGAGATGAGACTACTATTATGAGACTATGTTATGTTCTATATATCTATGTGCAATAAAAGTAGAAGACTAAGTAATCTTCCTATACGAAGGATCTATGTATACTCGATATATATTTATTACGTGTATGTCGAGGTCAATGTAAACCTTAATGTAGAAGTAGTAAAAAGTTTTAAATTTTCTGCTAAATTTAACCTATGAATGTAATGATGTAAGCTGAGAGGCTAGTCTTAGTCTTCAAAGAAGACCACGTCTATGTAGGTTCATATTAATAATTGTGAAGTGTGCCAAACTTATGATTAGGAATCTATATGATGCTTAGGAAACTCTTACTTTCTTGGAAGTTCAATATCGTTCCTTTAGAGTGTTAGATCTATGTGATTTTGCATCTAATCCTTGTATTGTGATTATAGTCAATGAATACTCGAAGGAACACGACACGAAGACTTGAAGAAGAGATTGCCTATGCGGGAGTTCCTCCACGTGGTGATCAAGTTCCTTATCTTGAGGAATATGTAAATGATGATCAAGCCCTGGTCAATCCTCCTCCTTTGACGGATGGTGACATAAGGCTTCTTTTCTCCATATGGACCAAGCCATTACTACTCAAGCACTAGCTGCCACTACTCAAACTCATTCAATGACGACCCAAGATAATCGGGAGGTTATAACCCAAGCAAATCAACAAGTTGCTACCATGGCCTCTCGTATAAGGGGCTTCACTAGGATGAATCCCCCTACTTTCTATGGGTCCAAGGTTAAAGAAGACCCCCATGAATTCATTAATGAATTCTACAGGATTCTTTATGCCTTGGGTTTGACTACTAGTGAGAAGGCTGAGTTAGACACTTACCAACTCAAAGGTGTGTCTCAAACTTGGTATGTCAAATGGAGGGACAATAGGCCGTTAAGGGGTGGACCGATGACTTAGGTTGTGTTCAACAAGGCTTTTATTGATAGATTCTTTCTTAGGGAGAAGCGGGAAGCTAAAGTGTTGGAGTTCATCAACCTTCGTCAAGGAAGTATGAGTGTTCTTGAATACTCCTTGAAATTCACTCAATTGTCAAAGTATGGTCCTTCTTTGGTTTCTGACCTTAGAGATGAAATGAACCACTTTGTGACGGGAGTGTCAGATGACTTGCAAGAGTAATGTCATTCGGCTATGCTACATGACAATATGAACATTTCTCGTCTTATGATTCATGCTCACCATGTGGAAGAGGTCAGGCTAAAAGAAAGAGTAGGGATGCAAAGAGGGAAAGATTTTTTGAAGGTGGTTTGTCAAAGGGTAGGCTTGAGATTTAAGACAAGCCTAGGTTAAAGAAGAGGGTTTCTAATCAACTTCTTTCCAAGTTCCCTAAGTTTAGGGATGATAGGGTGTCTAACACTAAGCCTAAGAAGGGAAGGGTACTAGTTCACCAAAAAAGAATCCTACTTGTGTCAAGTGTGGTAAAGGTCATGTAGGAGAATGCTTAGTTGGAACGGGTAATTGCTTTGGTTGTGGAAAAAGGGGTGACAAGGTTAGGGATTGCCCGAATGTGAAGGGTCAAAACAAGGGTAGTGTTCAAGTAAGTGGTTCAAATGATGCTTTGAAGAAGAATCACTTTTAATGGAATTCGCTCAAGGGTGAGCAAGAGACTTCTCCCGACGTGGTGACCGGTATGTTGAAAGTATTCTCTATTGATGTATATTCCTTACTTGATCCCGATGCTACCTTATCATTTGTTATTCCTATAGTAGCTAAAAATTTTGACATTTTTCCCGATATCTTGCATGAACTTATGTTGAACTAGTAGAACTCAATATGCTTGATTTTGATATCATTTTGTGTATGGATTGGTTGCATGCTTTCTTTGCCTCTATTAATTGTAGAACGAGGGTTGTGAAGTTTAACTTTCCAAATGAGACTGTTTTAGAGTGAAGTCTTAGGAGGATATTATTATGTATGAATTTATAATGGTACATGACATGTATATGATGAATTTGCACATTGTTGATACTATAGGTTGATTTGTCTCACTTATGAATATGTGTTGGTCTATATTGTTAAGGTATGATGATATGTACTCTTAAATTCCATGTTATGTGAAGTGGGATGTTGGTCATGGTTCATGTTGTGTCACTTGATTGAGTAAGGTTATGGGGCCTTACTTGGTCATTGTATTTGTTGACTTGATAGTGATTATGGGTAATTGTCTTGGTTTGTTTATGTTGAAATTACTACCTCTATCATAATGTTGTAAGTTCATAGCTTGATGATTAAGAGGGTCTTGATATATTATGTAAGTATCGTTGAAAGTCATTGACTTGACTATGCTTTGTATTGTTGGTCTTGTTGTTTACATGCGTATGACTTAAGGAATATGTCTTTTTGATTGGTATGGTCTTCTTGAATATGCATAAGGTTTTCAATGATAAGATAACATGTTTTCAATAAAGGTCCCTTTTTTTAAGCATGATTTGGTAATATGTGTGCATATGGAATCATACTTAGTACAAGTGGTGTACTAACCTCGTTTCTTCCTTTTCCCACAACATTTTAGGTTCCGATCGTTGAAGGGATTTTGGAGACGAGTTTGAAGAAGACTTGGAATTCCTGATCATCCATGTTGTGTAGGTCCTCACTTTCTAAGGGAAATGCCACTATCAATATATGAATTTGCTTTTTAGTATTAAGACTCTTATGTTTCTTTACTTTTCATTTGGATACTAAAAATTGTTTGACCTATATAAGGTCTTATTGTTTTGATGTATGGAATAGGCTAAATTTGATATACTCGTATTAGATGGTTATGAGATGAGACAAATATTTTGAGATTATGTTATATTCTATATATCTATGTGCAATAAAAGTAGAAGACTAAGTAATGTTCCTATTCGAAGGGTCTATATATACTCGATATATATTACGTGTATGTAGAGGTCAATGTAAACCTCAATGTAGAAGTAGTAAAAAGTTTTAAATTTTTTGCTAAATTTGAATTATGAATGTAATGATGTAAGCTAAGAGGCTAGTCTTAGTCCTCAAAGAGGACGACGACGCCGGTTACGTCTAGGGGGTATTCCCGGATATGGAAACTAAGTTCACCTTCACATATACTCATCAAACCATAACACCAAAGAAAGCATAAATACTCACCCTTCATCCCTCAAGCATTAAGAAATCATCCCTTCCAAGCAATCAAATCTAAACCGTACAAGGAAATATAAAAGAGAGATCATATAGAGTTAAGTTCTATAACACGATATGAGAGTAGTGAAGAAGGGAAACTCTATCGTCCTGTAGCCTCTCACTCATGGATGTGTCACGACTCACACCGATGAAAGAGACTATACTATATGTGGTAATACGAGACTTTAAAACCTAAAGACAAATTCCAAACCTTATGCTCTGATACCAAGTTTTTTACGACCCGCAAGTACACCCTAGGAGAAAGGGGCACTCTTGAGTCATCGCCTTACAATAACTTTCATAATATGATTCATAACACAACCACATATATTCATAAATCTTAATCACCTCATAGACATCAACTTTACATAAGTAAAATCACCTAAGACAACTCCTAAGTCACACTAGTGCAATGTGTAGGTAGAATCCCATAATACTACTTCCACCAAGTGTACCTAAGAAGTCACCCTAGCCTAGTTATATCACACTTAACAAGTCAGAACTCTATTTTTCATAACTGGACATAAGGCCACATATTTCATAGAATCATATAAGGACTCTTTCCTTTACTACAACCTTAGTCATAACTCGTTTATTTCATATTATACGTAAACCACCCTTATAACCCCTTCACAAGATTACTTGTGCAATGTACACATAGAGTCCCATACCCACACATATACTATGTAAATTCATTTAGAAGTCATAAGTGTAATTTAGATGCATAGTCATAATTCATGTCTTGACATAAAAATTCACTTAACAGACATTCATACAAGTCATACTTACATAAGTCTTACTTTATAGGGGCTCAAATCCTATCTTTCTTGAAGGCATCTATTGTGATAGGCAGATCCTAGTCTCCCTATTACTAAGTACACTTCTCAAGGAATTTTTGCTTAGAATGACATACTTATCTTAGTTCATTTCTTAACTTTGGGAGACATTAGCCATACCGACATATAGACATGTGAGCTACATAATATTCGGTGTTCTACTCCCCACCAAAAAAGAGGAGGGTCTACGTGCCAAGGTTTAAGACCTTTGTACAAAGCTATCTTGAGTCTAATCCACAGGCTAAACCTTACGGGGGCACGTTAGTTAGGAACAAGGAGTTTGCTCTATAAAACCTTGATTTGAACATAGAGGTGGTTTCCATATCATGAGACAACATCCTAGGCGGAACCGGACT
Source organism: Solanum habrochaites (assembly GCA_027704765.1). NCBI lineage: Eukaryota > Viridiplantae > Streptophyta > Magnoliopsida > Solanales > Solanaceae > Solanum > Solanum habrochaites. The sequence continues at coordinate 12,491 of JAKWJA010000615.1, forward strand.
TGCTAAATGTACGGTTCTCTTGTGGGAAGCTGAACTTACTAACGTGAAGCTACCACTCTCATTGTCATGTTTCACTCGGTGCTAAGTCCATTTTTAAACATAAGCCTTATATAACACAGTTCATAAAGATAGGCTTACGGACTTGCTCCCTCATACATCATATATCTCAAAAAGGTTCTACGATGAGGAAATCTACTTTAATCATAGATACTATGTTATGTGAAAATGTCCTTCCAAATAATCATATCACCCCCCCCTATTTATACAATTAGTGCATTTAGGAAGTCAATAGATAGAGTAATACATTTCAAGAGACAGTTATTCATTAAACTACCATTAACATACTTCATGTATATATGCGTGGTGTGTGTTGTAATACATGTAGTAGATCTACCTCGCATGAAACACTGTTAGCACATATTTTCATAACGTCATTATATAATATACTTTACAGCATAGAAATAGGATAATGAATAGGAAAACTATACTTTCCTTAGTCATCATGAATCTATCAAACCTTATAGATAGGCATGAAAACACTCTATGTGGTGGGAATGGTCACTGATCACATTAATGGCAGTCACCCATAACATTGAGGGAAGCCACCCATAAAGATCACAACACATGTACAACAATCTTTGAAGTATGAGTCAATACATCAAAGAGTATTAAGACTATAAATACACACGCTCACATGACATAATAGGAGCAAGACATATCAAACCAATAACATAGAAGCTCCTATCATACTTTTGAGCAACATTTCATATAGGTTCATATAGCAAGGGGTCATGCTTATAAGAATAATCCTTTCATCATTAGCGATATAGGCCACACCTAACCCTACAATGCTCATTACACATTATACATATAACATAATCCACACCTAGAGTTTAAGAAAAGCGTTTAGAGGGCTCTATTCAGATTACTTCCGATAAATCATGCACTTAAACCATGATATAGAATCATGCTAAAATCCTTTTACTTCCTAAAAATGGAATCATCATAAAATTCATCTTGCATCTAATTCTCTTCAAGGCCATGGTCATACACCAAAACATGTACAAGAATGGAAAACATCGCTACCATAAGGGGACCATAACCAATCAACACAATTCAATATAAATTCTAATCCAAATAAGTGGAAAATGGTCAACTAAAATTGAAATCTCCAAGCTATTGATCATATTTGACCATTCATCACAATTCATATTCAATTTATATAGATAGTAATAGCCAATAAGAATTCAATACAAATGTAGTAATGACAATCTATAAACATGAAATCAAATTCAAAGACCCACATTATAGGCTTAAATTAAGAAAATTAGTTTTTTTTTGGAGAGGGACCATTGGGTTTCTTCCATGAAAAATTTATATAAAATCGTCAATTAATCAGTAGCTCAACATATATTCATCGTTAGCTTAGAAAAAATCAATTTGAGGAAAGAAACCGATGGCTAGATAAAGATAGATTTTTGACATAGAATTATGTTTGGAAAACATTTAAAAGGACTCGATAGATGAATGGTTAACATGGAGAATGATTAACCATAAAATTAACATCAGAAATCAAGACCAGAAATCTGAGAAGGAAGCTCCAAGCAATCAACCTCCATAAGTTGTTCTTGAGCTTGGTCTTCAATGGAGGTTGGGGTTTCAGGAGAGAGAAGATTTTGGGATTATTGATATTCTTTTGGGGTTTTGGGGTGGGTGGTGAATTGAGAAAAGGGTTTAAATAGGTCTAAAAGCAGTTGTAATTTGTTTTCCCAAAATTACCAAAACACCCCATACTGGATTACCAACTTTATAGAGACATGGTCAAACTGACTTTTAAAACGATTTTTGTATTGTTGTTGTTTGTACCAGACTGGGAAATTGCGCGAGTCGCAGAGGAGGGAAGCTCCCCAAATAAAATATGCCTCCCATAATTTATGAGGCAATGAGAATTGTTGTAGCTCGCGTGATGCACGAAGCATACCAGAAGAAACAAGTTGAGCGTCGCGGAGATGGGTTCACTTTTTTGTTTTGCCGGCTGCCTCGGGTAGCTTCATTGTAAGTTGGTCCTCTTAAGGGAAACATTGGGTTGCTCCTCGGGGGGTCGTTTTAACAAAACGTTTTGACCCTTAACATGTATATTAAGACACTAGGGTCCCCTATAATATTTTTCAACTCCAAAAAACACATAAAAACAAGGCAAACATACAAGGACACACTAGTACGTCTAAATACTAACATTCAAACGTCTTGAATGTTTGAACTCCAAACCTCTTCTAATTAATTATACAGCTGTAAAACACTTTATTGACATGTTATTAACCTTTTAGGAACATGTGAGTATCAGTACATTAGTTTCATTTGATGAGTGTAACATAAATGTACACCTAAAAGGATTTTACGGGACCAGACAATGGAGAAAGGTAGGGGTAGGCGACCTGGCCATTGCTGGCGTGGGGAGCAAAGCCCTAAACTGCAGAGTCCCAAATGACGTACTACAGGGGTGCACCCCCAACCTCCCTAGGTAATAACTATGTCTTTTGGCCTCCGTTTATGATCTAGTTCACCCTTCAAATCAAATTGATCCTCAGATTTTCATTAGACTCAACTACCTCAATACAATAGTAAGATTATACCAAAAACTAACCTCAAACGTGAGCTTTTATCTTCTAGGAATTCATCAAACCAAGTACCCACTTCAAGAACGAAAGCCAATACTTCAAGAGCACATGATCAGGACGTAATCTTCCGTTATTTCATGATTAAAATTTTAATTGTAAATTATGATTGGCGTGTGGGGTGAATTGAACCCAACACTATGAAAGTTACACGTTGGATTTGGTTGAAAAAACCCGATTGGCAAGAAACCTCGACCTCTCTTCCTTTTTCCATCTGTTCTTTCTTGAACTCTCTTCTAAAACCCTAAGCATAAAAAGATAGGATTGAAAAAACTTACCAAACCAGATTTGACCCTCCCTAAAGTATTACTAAAAACGTTTTGAGATAATGCTGTAAGGATAAGACAAAAATTACCCTCATTATTCGATTAAATTTTCTTTATAGATAACAAGATTTTTTAAAGTGCACATCTCCCTACAGGTCACTTACTCATCCTATACCCAAACGTTATGGTTTTTAAGTTGATCCAGATTCACAATTTAAGGCATAACTTGAGAAATTCTCAATTGAGCTATTTCAAATTTAGAGCTTTCCAAATTTATCTTTTAATAAGGTGGGATGTTGCAATACTCTCTCCTTGGGAAAATTTTCATCCTTGATTAGATCACTCTAAAGTAGATAGTAGAAGTAAGGGTGGAAACATCTAACACCCTATCAAACACCCAAGATGCAACTCACACAATATCTGACTTAACTAAAATTAACAAGAAAAGAATTAGATTGTACTTGATGAGAGCTTGTTTAAGAGAAGAGATGTGGGAAACTCTTTTTCATTCTGCTCCCCTCACCCAAGAGTAGGTTTCCCCTCAACAACTGATTTCTTAAGAACCTTTGACTGATGCTTGTTCTTGGTTCCAACTTGCATAAATGATCCAGAACCTTAACAGAATTCTCCCCCCTCATAAGATAGGTTTGTCCTAATACCAATATCTTTAGTTGGTATAATAGGTTAAAGGATCCTAAACACTATTCAACATTGATTGTGAATAACCCTAAGGGTTTGTGTAATTATGGCGGTACTCAACTTTTAGGCTACGTTGCTGATCCTTAGGATAATATGTACGGCCAATTACACTGGGGATTTTTTACTTCCTTTTTTCTTCCCAAACCTCATAAACCGTTCATGGGTGTGAAACCTTGCAAATAAACACAATCATCCACCTCAAACTCTAAGTCTCTTATTCCGGCATATGTAATGATTTATAACAACTTTGCGTTGTTTTCAACCGTATCCTTAATGACCTCCACTTTCTCATAGATGATTGGGACTAAAGTAATCCTATCAACCCAGTTCACCCTCTTCAACCATCAATATGAGATTTGCATCTTTCATAGGAAACTATCTGTGTGTAAGAAAACTCTATGAGAGGTAAGTGATCATCCCAATTACCTTTGAAATCGATCACACACACCCTCAACATATCCTTTTAAGTCTGAATCGTGCTCTCTTCTTGACCATCAGCCTGATAATGAAAAGTAGTACTCAAGTTTACTTTCAAATCCAAATCTTTCTTAAAAGACTTCCGAAATTGTGAACCTCTATCTGAAATAATGGACATCAGAACTCCATGAATTCTAACTACCTCTTGAATATAAAATCTGGCATAATCTTCTACTGAAAAAGTAGTCTTTACTGACAAAAAGTGGGCTGATTTATTTATCCAATCTACAATCACCCAAACAGAATCATGTTGCCTGCGACACGGCATCAACCAGTAGTAATATATAAAATCCAATATTTCATCTATGACTCAAAATTTCACCAATTCTCTATGGCCTTTGGTGCTCTACCTTGACTTTTTTGCAATTCAGGCACTTACGAACACTGCGATGCACCTCTTCATACTACACCACCAATCAACTTCTCTCAAATTACGATAGATTTTTCTGGAATTCATATGGATAGAATATATGGATCTATGAGCTTTGTTCATGATACTCTCTTGGTACCTCAATACCCTTACCTTGATACCTCAATACACCATCTCCTATTTTTTCAAAAGTAATTTCTTATGCTATGAACATTGATCAATCAAGAAAAACAAGGTCTTTTGCTTCTAAAGATGAACGGGATTAAAGATGAAAGAGACAAGTGAGGGATGCAAACCCCAATTCATCACACCATCCTCCTTTATTGGAATCAATTAACCGAAACTATCCAATCATGCAAGTTCGTGGCACCATGTGTTTTTCTAACTCTTATTGTTATTCATCACTAGGTAAGTATTACTCTTAGATAACCTGATCAATGATGTAACAACAACATTATCCTTACTTGGGTGATAGAGAATATTTCTGTCAGAATCCTTGAATAACCCAACACCTCCTCTATCTGAGATTAAGCTCTTTTTATTGAATACATATCGAATACTCTTGTGATCGGTGAACACATATACATAAACACTATTAAGATAGTGATGCTATATTTTCAAAGCGAAAACTATGCTATCCAACTCTAGATCATGGGTTAGGTAGTTTATCTCGTGAATATTAAGACGTCTGGAGGCAAAAGCTGTCACTTTGCCAATCAACATAATACACAACCCAGTCCAACTCAGGACATATCATTATACATATTAAAGCCTTTTGTACCCTCTAGCAAGGTCAACACTGGGCAGTAGTCAACCTAGTTTTCAATTCCTAAAATCTTTTCTTATAAGCTTCAAACCATTGACACTTTATTGTTTTGTGAGTCAACTTAGTCAAAGGGTATGAAATAGATTAAAAATCCCTCGACAAACCTACTATAATAGCCAGCCAATCCCAAAAAACTCCAAATATCAATTGGAGAAGTGGGTCTAGGCTAATTATGCACTGCCTCAATGTTCAGGATGTCAAAAAAAATCCCATCACCAAACACAATGTGGCCTAAGAATGAAAAGAACTCAAGCCAAAACTAACACTTAGAAATTGTAGCATACAATATCTCGATCCTTTAAAAGTTGTAGAAACTAACTCTAAGAGGATACTTGAACTCATCATTCCTAAATAAATCAAAATATCATCAATGAATATGATAACAATAAAGAAAGCCTTGAACACTTTGTTCATAAGGTTCATGAAAATTGTAGGAGAATTAGTCGAACCAAAAGAGATGACTATAAACTCATAATGTCCATAACGAGTCCTTACTGTTGTCTTAGGGAAGTCACTCTCTCATAGCCTTAAGTAATGATAGCCTAATCTAAGGTCTATCTTTGAAAAACAAGTGGCACCCTGAACTTTATAAAAAATACGGAAAAGGCTAAAAAATACCCTTAAACTATTCGAAATAGCTCACATATACCCTTAAACTTTATTTTGGCTCAAAACTAATCTTCCCGTCATACTATTGGTTCAAAAGTACCCTTCTTAAAACGTAGTTGTTAAAAGACACGTGGATGTCATATGGACGCCACATTGCATGCCAATAGAATTCCACTGCCACGTAGACTAAATAGAAAGGGTCAAAAATACCCTTAAACTATACAAAATAGCTCAATTTTCCCTTAAACTATATTTCGTCTCAAAACTACCCTTACCATCAAACTATTGGATAAAAAGTACCCTTCTTATCAACAGAAGTTGTTAAATGCCATGTGGATGACACATTGCATGCCAATAAGGTTTCACTGCCACATAGACTAAATCCCTAAATCCTAATTACTTCCCCCATCATTTCATTATTTCAGAAATGATATATTCACCCATTCTGCCTCATTTCACGGCTAGGGTTTAATACTTTTCTTCATGGCTGGGTTTCAAAATGGATATTCATGCTTGTAGGTTAGTAAATATTTTTCTTATTTTATTATGTTTACTATTTCAAAGCTTGATAGTAAGGATTTCACAAATTTTCCCTAATTTCGCAGCTAAGGCTACGTAGCTTTCTTCGGGGCTGAGTTTCAAAGTGAATATTCATGGTTGTAGGTTAGTAAATATTTTTTCTTATTTTATTTTGTTTACAATTTCAAATTATGACAGTTATATTTTTTAAAACTTTTTCGTTATTTCGCGGCCAAGGTTTCACAACTTTCTTCGGAGTTGAGTTTAAATGTGGATTTTTATGGTTGTAAACACAATAAAATAAGAAAAAAGTTTACTAACCTATAACCACGAATATCCACTTTGAAACCCAGCGACGAAGAAAATTGTGAAACCTTAATCGCGAAATGAGGGAGAAGGGGTGAAATCGTTTCTAGAAAATAATTAAATGAGAAGAAAATGAGTAATTAGTATTTAGGGATTTAATCAATGTGGAACATGTGGAATTCAACAACTTCCGCTAATAAAAAGGTCACTTTTGACCCAATAGTTTGACAGGAAGGGTAATTTTGAGCCGAAATATATTTTAAGGGTAAATATGAGATATTTCGAATAGTTTAAGGGTACTTTTGACCCTTTTCCTTTTAGTCTATGTGGCAGTGGAAATCTATTGGGGTGCCATGTGGAATTCATGTGGCATCCACATGGAATTTAACAATTTCTGTTAATTAGAAGGGCATTTTTGACCCAATAGTTTGATGGGAAGAGTGGTTTTGAGTCAAAATATAGTTTAAGGGTATACATGAGCTATTTCAGATAGTTTAAGGGCATTTTGACCCTTTTTCATAAAAAATATCATCAATTGTAAGAATAGGATATTTGTTCTTTATGGTAATCTTGTTCAATTAGCGGCAATCAATACACAGGCTAAGTGAACCATCTTTAAACCTCACAAATAAGACCGAAGCGCCACAAGGTGAGATACTTGGTTGAATGAAACATTTCTAAAGAAGGTCTTTCAACTGATTTTAAAAATTTTTCAACTCAGCTAAAAGCCATTCTATATGGAAGAATAAAAATAGGACAAGTATCACGAAGAATTCCTATAACGAAATCTATCTCTCTCTTAGGAGGGACTCTGTGAAAATTGTAAGGAAAGACTTCAGGAAACTCACTCACAATTGTAATTGACTGAATCAGAGGTGTCTCAACACTAGAGTCATTAATTTCTGACTAAGTGATAGATGCACCCCTTGGAAACTAAATTTTCTCTCCTTAAGGTACAAAATAAAATTACCTTTAGGCACTTCTGAACTACTTTTGCACTCAATAACTGACTTATCAAGAAAGTGGAACTTAACTACTCGAGTTAACATGTCTAGAAGCACTAAAGGGTTCAAGAAGTTGCTTAGGAAGAATAACCCAATTACTGGAAATATAGGGAGTCATAAAAGATAGACTCTTTCTTGGATTAAGCAATGAATATACATCAAAGTAAAGACTTTGATCATACTAGTGAAAACATCTGGCAAATTCTGTTGCTTTCGGCTAGTGGTGATAGCATACAGACGGTTCACTCCTCCGCTTATCCCTAAAGTAGCTCCTCTAGATGCAGCTGTATCTGGTGGAGCCACTAAAGAATATTGGGCTCTATTGTCCATTATTACCCCCACCCTGCCAGTTCTTAGGGCACTCACTCATGAAGTTATCATTATGAATACACTTGTAGAGACAAGTGGAGCCATCATGACACACTCTTGTGTAGTTCCTACCAAAATTTTGCATATGCATGAGTCCTATTACCTCCTTATGCAATACTACCAGGAGACTTTGCATATCTAGCCCTGAAATTATGCGAACTCTGATTCTTGAAATCACCTTTGTTCCTTGGTGCAGGTGCACTAGCAGATGAGAGAGCATGTACATTTGTTTTCTTTTCTAGAAAAGATGACCTGTTTGCATTACTCTTCTACTTTCTAGACTCATTTCCTATAGACTTAGATTTCTTGTTTTGGAACTATTCTCTATATCTCAACATATCTTCCTCAACTTGTTATACATGGATCATCAACCTTGCTATGTCCATATCTCCTATCAGCATAGTTGCCTTTCCCTCATTACTTGACAGGAGAGACAACCCCCAAAAAAGAGTCATCATGCTCATCATGTGACAAACCATCTTTAGAGCATAACAGGATAGTTGGGTGAAATTGAGGTTGTACTCATGCACACTCATAGATTCCTGCTTAAGAGTGAGGAACTCCCTTACCTTTGCCTCTCTAAATTCACGGGGAAAGAAATGCCTTAAGAAGACATCTTCAAATAAAACATAGCGCACGATTTGTGAACCTTCAACTCTACCCTTTTTCTATTGATTGTACCATACTCTAGTAAAACCCTTCAGTTAGTGTACAACTAGTTCCATACGCTGAGCATCCACAACATGCATAACCTCAAATACTTTCTGCAACTCTTCAACAAAATTTTATGGATCCTCAGTGATACTTGAACTGATGAAGTCCAGAGTATTCATCCTTGAGAACTCACGGAGTTTAGATATATAAACAACATCCTGTCGAACCCCTCTCTATTGCCTAGCTTGATTGGTCAGCACTTGACTTAACATCCGGATATCACCCTGGAACTTAGCATTAGTGACCTCGTTGCACTTTAGGTGCATTGGATACCCCTTGATCTTGAGGATCTACATTCGTTCTAGCGGGACGACATGAAATAGCTCTTTATGAAGGCATGATATGAAAGATACACGCAATCACAAATTAGAAAGAAACTTTATAGAGTTAAATTCTAATGAAAAATTTTAATGAATAGAAAATCATTAAAGAAGTGAGATATTTCCTAAATGTCATAGTGTCATAATTAAAGATGCGGCATGCTTCTTACTGTTAACTAGTACTTAACAGATATGTCTTCATAAACACCCTATTACTCTTGAACTCGTGTACAGATAACAAAGGTTTTTCACACCCCAAGCATACTTAGAGCGGATTGACACTTGAGAAAACCTGCTGGCCCCAAAGCTAACCCTTGGTCTGAATCACATTCAGAAGAAGAAACTTACTCAAACCATTAGATAACACAAAAAATCCAATAAAAGATTTAACTCAAAAGTAGAATTACTTAAAATCATAATATTTAGAAATAAACATTCAACTGGCAAAAGAGGAAACTCAAGTCTCAACATAAATAATGGAATTGAATAAGACTCATGAGCTACTACTGTCTATCTTTGAAGTCTCTGCTAACTGAGATTCACGTTGACATAAGACCTACAACATCCTAATAAATAAAAAATTGACTGAAAGAAAACTCAAAGTGAAACACCAGAAAGCAAGGAGGCTCACAAAATCTAGTTAGATCTCTACTTGATCATTAGGGCGTCGATTGATGATCTTGATTAACTGTATCGCATCATAAAATATATAGTCCAAATAGGTCCAGTAAATAAAAATATATGGATGTAAGACCCAAGGAGTACCCCCAAGTGGCCGCACGGGATACTCAATCCCTTGGAGGTCTTATTTAAGCCCTTAGCGTTCATTCATGGGATTTTCATAAAAAATACAGAATTTAAAACATTTTCACAATAAATTCAATAAGAAAAACTCTTTAAGAAAAACATAAAAAGAACTACGTCTCATCACAAGACATCTTAGACACATATCATTATCATCGGGTCACGTCCCTTAAATTGAAAAGAAACTTATTGTCTAATACAAACCCTTTAATGAAAGAAAACTAGAAAGAAAATCCATGTCCTCGAACATATGAGGACATAAAAATCTTGAGAGAAATATACTTCCCAAGATTTAACTCTTTTCCACCACCTAAACTTGTAGATATATAGAGAAATACGAAATTAGTAAAATTAAGCACTAAGTATGGTGAACATCCAAGAAAATCATGCAAACAGGGACACTTTAGTTGAAATATGCTTCTCATACTCCTTTTTGTAAAAATCTAATAAGAAAAATATAAGAAAAATCTTGAAGTAAATATTCAAATATAAGGCAAGACCATAATCAATAAGTAACCCATTTAACCATTTAGTCCCTCTACCTAAGGTTATTCTAAGACCCACTAGGTTAGACATGAAAGATACTCCCATATTATAACCTTTCATACACCACCAATGTTCTAAAGAATACCAAAGTTAAGGATATTTACTTTCCAACAAAACCACAAAAAGTCAACATTCATTAATAAAAATCCTAAAGGAGACGTGTATACATTTAAGGGGCTTCACATAATGGTCTTGGAAGACTTAGGAAACCTACTCTAGTATGTTCAAAGTCTTGTCGTGCTATATGTAGATAGCGTCCAATTCCTCTACCTACACGTAAAACCTATCCAAAAGATAAAGTGTACGTACCATATCATGAAATAAGCATTTTATTAAAAACCAGGGACCACATAGATAGGTGTGGAATTCGGAGTCTTGCCCTACCCCGTTAGAGGGTTGTTTTGTTCTTACTTCCCAAGGGTAGTAGAATAGGACACATACATGTTGGCCCATGGTTTTTAGGGGAATTAAAAAAGACTTTTTTGTACTTAGTATCATAATTCAAGTAAGATCTACTTCATTAAGCAATATCCGTACTCAGTCTTGTCCTAGGTCTCATTGATTAGGTTCATTCATATCAGTTCTTTAGGGAAGGTACCATCACTAAGCCCTACCAATTCATAATACCATTTCAAGAAGAGGTTCCGCAAAGAGCTTGGAAGAAGGTTAATTATTTAGATAGCTCTTATGACTTTCTTAGAGATGGTTTCATGCCATTCCATCCAACGTAAATCTAAGTCCATCATTCCACTCAAGAAGGAGGCACCATTACGGTCTACCACTTCAAGGCTTCATTATTAACCTTCTTTTTTTTTATTCAAGGTTCTATATTAGTATTTCATGGAAGGGTACCTACTTAAGGTATACCGATCGTGTACTTTCATTATTTCAACTAATTCAATACCAAGTAGGGAAAACTAAGGTCTATCACAAAGGATTACAACATCATTAAAAGACTCTTCTAGTACTCATCATCATTATCAACAGAAAAGAAGGAAAGGAATACTTTAAATCATACATTATAGCAACAATTCTAGATTCATATAGACATCAAATGAGTCCCTTACACATTACCATATCATCCTTCCCGTTTTACACATGATAATCATAAACCTGGTAACACTTACAATTCACATAAAATGCCGGACAAGGCCATGTTCGTAAGTATAAAAATTAAGCACCACCATAAGTGGAACATACCTATGAATAGAAATTCAATGTCAATTCTACTTTAAAGAAGGGAATTAGGTCAACTTACAAACTTCCAAGGTCCACAACTACCATTTTTTAACATCTCCAACAATTCCACACAACAAGAGAACTTATCAATTACAATACCAATAAGGCTAATACCCCTAACTCATCCATATTAATCAACATAACATAATATAGATATCAATACTATAAGGAAAACTATGAAAATTTCCATAATAGGACACATATAAAAAGCTTGTGGACATCTAAACATGAATCCAACATAATTAGGTCATAATCAACATACCTACTTTAGAGATAAAATTAAGAATTCAAGGAATACATGGGTTCATATATTTTTTTTTATCATATACCAACAATTAAAATTGAATACTTAATAAATAATCAATTTAAACCTTTTAATGTAAGAACTCATGCTTAGAATTCAAAATAGGGGTTTTAGGGTTTTTTAAGATCTTGTGAAAAACCTTTAAAATTGGCTCCTTGAATGAGAAAAGAATCAAGGATGAAATCACCATAACTTAGTCTTGATAATAACAGTAAATTTGGATTGAAAACATGGATAATTTGACCTTCTTCCTTGGAGCTTGAATGTTCTTCAATGGAGGATTTGAGTAGAGAGAAAATTCAGAGAGAAGTGAGAGCTTTTATTTTCTTTTGATTTTTATTGAGTGTTGGGTTTTTGATTGGGGTAATGGGTTTAAAATGACTTACATTAAATATATAATGCATCCCAAAATATGAAAAACGCCCCTATATTAATTGGATTTTTTAAAACAAGTAAAGCTTAACTTTTTTTTTCAGAATTATCGTCGGGGATTAAGTCTGCGTCGTGGAGTAGTTCCCACAAGTTTGTGGAAATTAATTTTTAGAAAGAAGGGTACACGATGAGGTCTGTGACGCAGACCAAATTTTTTGGTCATTGGTGAAGTAGGCCCGCTACGTGGACTGGCTCCCTCTAGGTTCTGGCCACGCGCTACCTTGGAAGCACCTTGGCCACGACTTGTATCCTTCTCAAGGACCCTTTGGTTGGTCCTTGGGGAGTTTTGCCCAGACTTTTTGACCCTAAACATGCCCCTTTAGGTTTTAGGGTCTTCCCCACTGATATTTTACTCCAAACAACACACAAAAACACATATAACAAAGAAGGACACACTAGCACATAAAAGACTAGTTTTCGAACGTCTTGGTCGTTCCATGAAATTTGGCCTCCAAACTCTTTAAAACATATATACAAAACTACTTTTAATTATTTTAACAAGTTATTAACTCAAGAAACTCATGTGAAGCTCTAATTTATCCTAGTTCATTTTGAGGGTCGTTACATTCTCCCCCACTTAGAAACATTCATCCTTGGATGACATTTGAAACACTTAAAACACTATCAAGGTTTAAGGAATCAAAACTAGAAGCCCACCATTATAAAGTCTACCATATATTCACTACACACCACTAGGAGGAACATCAACTCCAAAATATAAGAGGCTAAAAACACAACAATAAGGTAGGCACAACATCTACAAACAAATCATGCATTAAGGCTCCACATTTGTTTATTTCACATTGGAGGAACTTCCCTATTCATATATCATCATGGTCATAAAAAAATTTCTAAGTACATCATTCGAATTAATCATAAATGCACAATTATGAACATTTTTGAAAAATTTACTTTTAAACATGCTCATAGGTCTACTCATGCAACATTTAGGCAATTTACTATTAAGACATAACCAAATGTAGGATAAAGTCAATAAAGCTCATTTTATCATATAAACATAAACTAATGAAATCATGCAATATTATTAGGATGTAGGATAAAGTCAATAAAGCTCATTTTATCATATAAACATAAAAACTCATTGAACTCATGGCTATATTAAGGAGACAAGGAAATCATTTTCCACAAAAGACTCCCACCAAAACATGAAAAATACTACTTGGAAATTCGAAATCTCAAGCTTGAATAGAATAGAAGAGAATAGATAAAATTCACCAACTCACCTATTCACCATACTCCCCCACTTTGAAGAAACCCATCAACTCTATCACGAACAACATAATAAACTCTCATTACTAAGGGAAGGAATTATAACTTACCAGCACCTTCATCCGGAATTTCTTCCTTATTAGATTGGAGAGCATAAAATTGAGTCTTCTTTTGTTCACCCACACCCAGACAATTATAGGGAGCTTTCTTGACATCTTTTCTTCTAGTAGAAATAGTAGGACGATTCCCACCCTATGATCATTCTTTCCACAACCATAGTACCCACTAGCACCGGCTAGAAACTTCCCAAAATGCTTCTTTCCACAAGTGGATCAAGTAGGCTTAACAATTTGAGAACCACTACCCCTCTCATGGTTAACCTTACGATCATTTGGGACATCTTGGTTTGGATCTCTTTTCTTAAACCTAGGTTGATTTTTCTCATCGGTTCTTGGTCTCTTCACACCTCTACCCCTCCTTTCAATCTTAGACTTTTCAATTGATTGAGAGTACACAATAATCCTACATAGAGTCATGTAATTATCCAGCGTGTTGGTACGACACTCTGCTTTCACAAGGTTGACAATACTTGTCACAAACCTACTCATCTCATCCCTAGGGTTAGACAATAAAGATGCATCATACTTACACAATAGGTTAAATTTCAAGGACTACTCCGCTAGACTCGTGTTACCTTTCCTAAGGCTTATAAACTCCTAAACCTTAAATTCTATCTTCTCACGGGGTACATTCATGAGAATGGTTCTTTAAACTCCTCCCACTCTATAGAACTCGATTCAACCGGCCTATTGCCTTTCCACTGGGTGTACTACACTTGAGAAACTTCCCTCAATTGGTTCGAAGACAACTCTGCCTTTTCCTTAGAATTCAACCCCATAACACTAAATACCTTATAAATACCATCTAAGAATTATTGGGGATCCTCTCCCACCTTAGAGCCAAGAAAGGTAGGAGATAATTTCACAAATTTCCCTCAACTAAGAGGTATGGTACTCGCGAAGTTATGAACCCTAGCCCCACATAATATTTGCTTGAGGTCCTTCATGGCTCGGGCTAGGGAAAAATGAGGTCTTCTTACCTCCTCATTAGTAATTTTCAGGGGAACCACCAAAACCTCATTACCTTGATTATATATAGAGATTTTTTCATCTTGATGAACTTGCTCATCTCGGGGAGGAACTCCCTCATTCACTACTCCTTCCCTCACTCTTATTGCGGGTGTCCTTCTTGTATTCATATTTATAAACACAAGAGAAGATTTTATGAAATGACACCTGTAGAACTCAACTTTATGGCACGAAGCAAGAGTAATGAAAAAAGTGAAACTTCAATCGTCCAATAGCCTCTCGTCAATAGTTGTGTCGCGACTAACACCGATGAAAAATACTATACTAGACGTGGCCTCATGAGACTTTGGATCCTAAATACCATTTCATAACCTTATGCTCTAATATAAAGTTTGTAATGATTGGGGAGCACCCTTAAGTCTCCACACGGAATACTCGACCTCTCGGAGGTCTTATACAAGCCCTTAGCATTCATTCATCGCATTGTCATAAAATAGTGCAGAAATTTGCAGAAATTTAAATTTTTTTCACAATAAATTCAATAAGGAAACTCTTTTATAAAAACATAAGAAGAACTAAGTCTTATCATAATCCATCTTATACACATATCATAATATAGGGTCACGACCCCTTACATTGAAAAGAAAGTCTACTACAAAGTCTTAATGAAAAGAAAAACTAGAAAATTAAAATCCATGTCCCCGAAACATATGAGGACGTACCCAATCTTGAGAGGAAATCTACTTCCAAGCTTCTAATATAGGGACCTTCACTTGCCACCCACCTACACTGTAGAATAGGAGAAAATAGGAAATTAGTAACAATTAATCTTAGATGGTGAAACATGCAAGAAAACATGAAAAAAGGGACACTTAGTTGAAATATGCTTCTCATGCTCTTTGGTAAAAAAACTACAAAGGGGACAGTATAAGAAGAAAACCTCTTAAAAGGTCAATTTTAACATATAAGGAAAGACCACAATAATTAAGTAACCCTTTTTACCATTTACACCCTCTTCCTAATGTTATTCTAAGACCCACCCAAGTCACACATGAAGAGACCGCCCATAAAACTTGTTCAATAAACACCTATGTGTTCCTTAAGGCTACCAAAGATAAGGATATTTCCTTTCACAAACATCCATAACAAGTCAACATTACATACTAAAGAATAAAGGAGACATTTATACAATAAAGGGACTTCACATAATGATTGTCACTACACACAAGTACACCCTAGGAGAAAGGAGCATTCTTGATTGCTCACACGACGTACTTGACCTCATAGAGGTCTTGCACAAGCCTATTAGCTACCATTCGTTAGATAAGATATGAAAAGTAGTGTGGAATTAAAAATTTTAACACAATAATAATAAGAAGCATCTTTTATAAAATACTAAGGAATAAGTGTCATCGTCACAAGACAACTTAAATACAAAACTTAAATTTCTTAGGGAAAGGGCCCTCTATATTGAAAGAAATACTTAATAAGTCTTTAAAAGTCTTAAGAGAAGAAACTAAAGAAACATAGACTATGTCCTCGAATATATGAGGACATACCGAATATATGAGGACATACCGAGTCTTGAGAGAGAGTCATTTTCCCAACCTTTGCCTCCTAAAGTTCCACTTGACTCAAACCTATACTTATTTATAGGTTATAAAAAGATATGGGGTTAGTACAAACATTGTACGAGGTATGTCATTATGCAAAAACACATGTAAAAAAGGACATTTTTATTGAAATAAAGATTTCATGCAAATTAAGTAAAATCTTCATGAATATAGTCACAAAACATCATGTGGATCATCATTTAACACATAAAGTAGAATTTCCCTTTATTTTATCATATTATAACACATTATGGTGAACTCATTAATCATGAAGTTTATCCCTATCCAAGGTTCTCCATAGATTCACAAAGGTAAGACATGTAGAAACTGCCCATACGATATCTTCAATGCACAATAAAGTGATTCTTAAGGCTAAAAAGGATTGGCATGCTCCATCTCATTTCACAAATCAACATTTGGTAAAAATGACACTAGAGTAAACATACATGTACTTAGCAACTTCACATAAAACCATTCTCCAAGACAAACCCCAAGTTACACTTAGTGAAATGTGAAAGTTGTATCCCATAGTACTACTTCCACTTAGTTCTCCTTAGGAATCACCCTAGACTAGGCACATCACATCCATAACTTCCTGTACATTGCTTTTATCAATTTGAGACATAAGACTCTCATTCTTCATGACATAGACATAAAATAATCATACTTTGTAAACATTAGACATAAAGTCACATAACTTCATTAACATTAAACATAAAATCATCATGTTTCATTTCATCATATAATGACCATCCATACATTTCATAAAAGGACACACCAAGACTCTCTCAAAATGCCTATTTTTGCATGGATAGATAATGCTCCATTATACTATTTACCCTACGTAGTACACCCTTAAGAAGACTTAGTTCTTAACATTCATTTCTGGGGGTTAGTTAAAACTGACATAGACCATGAGAGATTGACAATCATGGTAACAACCCCTACCGGATGAGCGATCCTTACTTTTCTAAGGTAGGGTCATTATTTGACTGTACATGGATTCTCTAATAGCTACTTTATGCGGGCAATAGTTATGGGCACAGAGACCTCTACTAAGTAAATCATTCCTCTTAACTCATGAGAACACTATCTCAAGAGGGAATTGGTGGATATTAAAACCATCTATACTGAATGAAAGTGTATCCTCAAATTCTTTCGGTGCTAATAATAACCACCCTACGAAGTTTAACATTCATAGAATACTTTTACGGGATAGATATTTTATTAGAATCTCAATAAACGTGAAGATTACTTATCCCTAGAGTTAATTTTGAATATACACCATCCTCAACCACAGGGGCCTCACCCTCCACCTATCTTTGAGAACTCATTGGGAATAGTCAGGTTTCTACTAAACACTTAATCTCAACTCACGAAAAGTGTTCACCCTGAAATCCCCCTTTTCATACTATAGGAATACTAGGGATGATCTAGACACTTCATCTCTACTCACGAAGAGTGTCTAACCTACAAATCCCCCATTTCATTCATAACTTCATTCACACATTCAAAGTGTGTGTGTGTACATGTGAGCACATGTTCCACATAGCCACATAATACATAACATTGACTTTTAGACATGTTCATACCCACATTCATCATACTTCACAAACTATCATGCTTCATATATACATAAACTTCATTTATGCATAACATTATCAAGATATTCATTTTCAACTTCTTAGAGCATATCATGCATATACATCATAATTACCATCTTACTTTACACACTATGCCTTCAAGACCGTACTCACAATACACATATATTTCAAGTAAACACCGCCACCAAAGGTGGACCATACCACTCTAGATCATTCCACAATAAGAACTAATAAGGATTATAACAACTTACCCTTCATCCAAGAATTTACCACCTTTTCTCAATTTCTCCAACAATGCATCCTAAAATAGTATTTAATGTAGTATCTAATTCACATTATAAAATAAGAAAACCATGGCTCTAACATTATCAAATCATGTACATTGAACCCACTTCATAAGACAAAAGTAGAGAAATTGAATGATCGTGGTTTTATTGAGTTTTTATCCTTAAAATCATAAGATAACATTGAATCATATCATATGACACTCATTACAAAGTTTTCATTCCAGGACCATGCTTAGAATAGAAAATAGAAGTGTTTGGAGTTTGAAAACCCTCTTTGAAAAGTCTTTGAATGGGCTCCTTGAATAAAAGAAGAGTCAATAATGACATTACATACCTCAATATGAAGAAAAACACCTGATTTGATGAAGAAAACGTCCAAAATTTTCAGCCCTAGCTCAACCTTGAGTTATAGTTTCAATGGTGTTTGGGAGAGCTTTTGGGAAAGAAGAACTTTTTGAGATATTTGAAATTTTGGTTTCCAATTGAGGGTTTGGTATTTTTGGTTGGAAAATGGGTGTATAATGACCAATAATCACTATAAAACAAACCCCAAAATACCCAAAACACCCCTACTTTAAAAGGACCCTTTTAGAGAAGTCAAACTTCACTTAAATTTTCAGAATTATCGTTGGAAATGAAGTCCGCGACACGGAGCTGCTCCCGCAAGATTTTGAAAATAAATTTGAGACAGGGGAGTTCCGAGACTTTTCCATTTCGGAGACCAAGATTTTTTCCTAAGCTGGACCAAGTCCGTGACGCGCACTTGTTTCACCTAGGTGCAAAACCTTGCTGCCTTAGGCAGCTTGCTTGGACAATGTTTGGGTCCTCATCAAGGACCTTTAGGTTGGTCCTTGGGGAGTCGTGACCGGACGTCTCGAACTTAAAAATATACCTCTAGTTTTTAGGGTCATACCCACATATTTTAGACTACAAAAAACACATAAAAACACATACAAGGAAACACTAGTTCGCACACAAGGCTAATTTCCGAACGTCTTGGTCGTCCCTTAACGTTTGACCCCCAAACTTCACTTATAGACTTCTAATGATAAAATACATCATTTTAACTCATTATTAACTTACTAAACATATGCGAAGCTCTAGTTTGACCTATTTCATTTTAAGGGTCATTACAATGGTTTTGGAAGACCTAGGGAACCCACTCAAGTATATTCAAAGCCTACTCGTGCCATGTGTATATAGCGTCCCATTCCAGTACCTACATGTTGTAGAACCTATAAAATAGATAAAGTTTAAATCCCACATTGTGAGAATATACATTAACCGACATACACCATACTAGCTAG
This sequence comes from Solanum habrochaites, assembly GCA_027704765.1. Taxonomy (NCBI): domain Eukaryota; kingdom Viridiplantae; phylum Streptophyta; class Magnoliopsida; order Solanales; family Solanaceae; genus Solanum; species Solanum habrochaites. Next base: position 32,099 of record JAKWJA010000615.1, read on the forward strand.
GTATGGAATCCAGAGTCTACCCTATCCCGTGGAGGGTGTTCTTCTTGCCAACGGTAGAACTAGGACACATCCTATGTTGGCACATGTGTTAGGGGATATGAAAAGGCTTTGTTGTAGTCTAGTCTCATACATCAAGTAAAGCTACTTATTTAAGTATATCCACTCGGTGCTTTTCCCTCGTTCTCATAGATTAGGTTCATTCATATTAGTGCATTAGAGAAGGTACCATCACTAAGCCTTACCAACTCATAATACCATTTCCAAGAAGGGTTACACAAGGGCTGCCGATCAAGGTTCATTTTAATAGATCTTATGACTTTCTTAGGGATGGTTTCATTCCGTTCCATCCAACCTACCTCTAAGTCCATCATTCCACTCAAGAAGGAGGCACCACTACGGTCTACCACTTGAAGGCTTGATAATTAACCTTATTTTCTTATTCAAGGTTCCATATTAGTATTTCATGAAGGGTACCTACTTTAGGTTTATCGATCCCATACATTCATTATTTCATTCATTCAATATAGTTCAAGTACCAAGTAGGGTAAACTAAGTCTATCAACACAAGATACAACATCATCAACAAGGACTCTTCTTAGTTTTTCATCATCATATATCAACTTGAAAAGAAGGAATACATTCAATCATCTTATTATAGTACCCATACAAGATCATATAAACATCAAATAAGTACCTTCACACATACCATATTTTATCCTTCACTATGTACATACATATAATCCATAACATGATAACATTACAATTCACATAATAATGTCGACAAGGCCATGTTCATACCATCTATAACAATTAAGCACCACCACCATAAGTGGACCACAATAATCAATAGAAACTCAATATCAATTCTACATTAAATAAGGGAATTATTTCAACTTACCACCTTCCAAGATCCAGAACCACCATTTCTTAACATCTCTAACAATTCCACACAACAAGAGAACTTATCAATTACAATGCCAATAAGACTAAGACCCCTAACTCATCCATATCAATAATTCAACATAACCCAATATATATATATCAATACTATAAAAAAAACTATGAACAATTCCATTAGTAGGCAACATATAATTCAATAGCCCATGACAATCTAAACATGAATCTAATATAATTTGGTCATAATCAACATACACACTTTAGAGTCAAAATTAAGGAATTTAAGCAATAAATGGGTTCATAGAGTTTTGTTTTATCAAAAAACCATCAATTAACATCGAATACGTCATAAATCATCATCAATTTTAAACCTTTTAATGTAAGAACCCACGCTTAGAATTTGAAATAAGGTTTAATGGTTTTTGAGATCTTTTTCAAAAGCCTTTGAAATTGGATTCTTGAATGAGAGAAGAATCAAGGATTAAATTCCCATACTTTAGTTTTGACAAGCCCACTAAATTTGTATTGAAAACTTTTAGAATTTGACCTTCTTCCTTGGAACTTGAAAGTTCTTCAATGGAGGATTTGAGTAGAGAGAGAAGGGAGAGGTTTTATTTTCTTTTGATTTATAATTGAGTTTTGGGGTTTTTTTATTGGGTGAAGGGGCGTAAAATTTCTTAAAATAGATATATAATACACCCCCAAAATACCTAAAACACCTTTACATTAATTGGACCCTTTTAAGCAAGTCAAACTTAACTTTTATATTCGGAATTATCTTCGGGGAACAAGTCCGCATCGCGGAGGTGTTCCTATAAGTTTCTTGAAATTAATTTTTGGACATAAGGGTCCGCAATAAGGTCTATGATGTGGAACAATTTTTTTGTTCATTGGTCTAGCAGGTTTGTGACGCGGAGTGTCTCCCTCTAGGTTTTTCCCACGCGTAGTGGAAAACACATTGGCCAAGGCATGGGTGTTGGATTTATTTGCCCTAAATTTCTTACCATAAATAGGTTTTTCCTTTTGGGAAAAGGTTTGGGATTGACTAACCTTTTTCTAGTAGGAAAAGGTTTAGGACTCTATAAATAGAGGCATGTTCCTTCAAACGTAAATAGGCATTCACATGTAGTCTTAAGGGCGTGAGAGTTTTGGGTAGAAGGAGATTTTGGTTCACAAGGCTTGAACGTTATCACTTGTGTGAACCTCCATGTATTATGTAGTGAATTGGTTGAGTTTGTTTCTCTCTGTAGTTTGTACTCTCATATTTATCGTGGATGTCACTCTCCTTTGTGACGTAGTCGATTGAACGACCCCAACGTTTTAAATCTTGTGTCTTTGGTAATATTTTCTCGTTGTATTCTTACTCGTGGATCTTTCGAGGTTTGCTGCTAGCTTCCGCATTCCACCTGCTTTTTCTTTCCCAACAAGTGGTATTAGAGCAGATTTCAATGACGGAGTCAAGGATTAGTGGTTCGATAATCAATGATTGAACCAGGTTAGAAAGAGGTGTTCCTTGACGGGTTTGGTTGTGTCTAGCGCAACCGTTTTGACAGTAAACGACAGAGTGGGTGGGAGCGAAATTGTTTCAGAGAGGTTCTCTGTGTTGAGGACATAAATTTTGCAAAGGAGATTATGGAGATGAGAAGAAAGTTGTTGCAGATTAGTGAACAAGAGGGGTGGACCCCAAATTTATTTTGTCAGAAATTCGGCCACCAAGGGGGAGATTTGTTGGGTTTATTTGCCCTAATTTCTTACCAAATAGGTTTTCCTTTAGGAAAAGGTTTTGGATTGACTAATCCTTTTTCTAGTAGGAAAAAAGGTTTTTAGTGGACTCTATAACAGAGGCTGTTCCTGCTAACTTAATCAAATTCACAATGTAGTCCCAGGGCTTTGAGTTTTGGTTAGAAGAGAATTTTGGTCACAAGCTTGATCGTTATCCTTGTGTGACCTCCATGATTCTGAGGGATTGGGTGAGGTTGTTTCTCTCTGTATTTTGTACTCTCATATTATAGTGGATTGCTCATTCCTTTGTGGACGTCGGTCGATTGACGAACCACGTTAAATCTTTTCTCTTTTGGGTCATATTTCTCGTTGTCTTCTTTACTCGTGGTCTCGAGGTTTGCTTTGTAGCGTCCGCATTTACAACCTGCTTCTTTTCTGGGGTCCTACAATGGGTCCTCCTCAAGGACCCTTTGTTAGTCCTTAGAGAGTCGTGCCAAGATGTTTTGACCCTAAACAAGTCCCTCTAGGATTTAGGGTCATCAGAACTGATTTTAGACCCCAAACAGTACAACAAAAAACATATAAAAAACAAGGACACACTAGCAAACAAAAGACTAATTTTTTAACGTCTTGGTTCGTTCCTTGACGTTTGACCTCCAAACTCTTTAAAACTTATTTCCAAAGCTATTTTTCATTATTTTAAAAATTTATTAACCCAAGAAACTCACATGAAGCTCTAATTTTTCCAAGTGCATTTTAATGGTCGTTACATATGAGCATGAAAGGGGAAATCTGAAACATAACATAAGGTTGAATCAGAACTAAAAAAACAGCTTACCTTGTCTCAATTTAACTCAATCATAACTCAATATGAATGAATTTTAATATAAAAGCAATAAAAATAATGTGATATAAAGAAATATTTTTTTAAAAAGTAGATATCATTTCAATGTATTGGAAAATGCAACATAACTCAGTTTGTATGTAAAAATACAAAATATTCTATATTCAGGAGATTCTCGAACTGACAACCATTACTATGAGCTATGTGATGATACAACGTCTCGCACATGCTTCCAGAATTGTACTATACCTTGACGGGGTATAAAAATCCTCAACTAAGTCGATCCACTAAGTATGTAACACCTCGAAAACTAGATCTAAAAGTTTGGGTTAGAGTAAGGAGGTGGTAAAGGTCAAAGGGATAGTACTATGGCAGTGCACTCTCCCCAAGGAATTTCCTTAGCTACCACGACCACAACCATGACTCATGGTCTGGTCGATAGTGGTCTAGGTAGTGAGATCCACAAAACTACCAAAACCAAGCTCCTCTTCACGAGCCACTTCATAGCTCGTGGTGAAGACCAAAACTCGTGGTAAGGCTAGGGATGGAGAGTTAGGTGTGTGAGGGTGGAAAAGAAGTGGCAAGCCACTGCCTCAAGTCTAATTAGAGGGACCACAACTCGTGGATCCCCTCGTGAGAATTCCTTGGGATTGTGGGGGTAAAAGCACAAGTTTCCTAGCCACTCTTTCAAGTACACAAAGGGGACCATGGATCATGGTCATGACCACGACTTGGAGCCCCTCGTGGCACCTGGCAACTTAATTAATGTTAGGGGTGTTTTAGGGAATTCCTATTTAAGTATTATTGAAGTGAAGTCGTTTTTCCTTGGTCTTATACACATATATAAGTTTTTTTTAACTCAAAATACACCTATTCATTCCATTATTTATGAAAGTTCATCTCATCTCCAAAAGTTATCTCTCTAGAAAACTCAAAAAAAAAAGAATAAGAAGTTGAAGGCTAAGGTTCAAGAAGCAAGGATATTTACATCATATTCTTCGGGATTTGTAATTGAGGTATGGTGTTTTTCATCCATGGGTATCTTTCATCCATGGAGCCCTCTCAAAATCATCAATTTGAAATGGTAGAATTCCCAATTAGCTAGGATCTTCTTCATTCATCTTGACATAAATGGTTTACTTATGTATATATATGCATGAATTGATGATATACAATTATTTTGTGATATTTTCCATATCCCATGAAAACCTGATATTTCTCTAAAATCTGATCTTATAGGTTGGGGTGTTAATTGAGAAAGTAGTGTTTCTATGGTAATAATGTATGAATTGATGGAATTGCATGAAATTTTGATGAAATCACTATCTAGTTCTTAAATTATAGATATTATCAATGATGATGGATTTGAACCTTGGAAGGGCAAAGTGTGAGTTTATGCATAATATTATGAAACTTATGTAAATGACATGAAGGTGCTTTGAGAATGAAATGCCAATGTTGATTGTGTTGTTAAAGGCCATTCTCATGAGACACTTATAACCATGATGTGAAAGTTTTTTTTTTAACATAGAAAGGATTATTAGTTTAAAAGACTATTCTCACTTGATTTAATCAATGAATAAGAGCTATCCTAATGAACTAACATGGATTGATTGTCAAGGACATTCTTCCATGAGACATGAGTTAGGTAAGACTATACAAAGTATTTTGTGGGAATTATGCTTAGCACCGACTAGATATTGACAATGGGATGGAAGCTCTTCTATAGTAGCAATTTTCGTATCCCATAAACTATGTGATCCCATAGGTTAAATAGCTAGTGGATCCATCTATGGTAACAGTTCATGGTTCTACCTTAGGAAAGTAGAAAAACCCTTTTAGGTGTGGGAGACACCGGGTGGTGATGTTTTATGTCATATGATCTCTATGTCAGTTAAGGTTATTATCCCACAATAATAGTATGATTAATGAACTACGGTGACTTAAATTGTCCATTATTACGACTCATAATTTCTTATGTCTAATATGATGTTCAAACTTGACAAAATGCATACTTTCAAAGGAAATGTCCCTTTTTACATGATTTAAATGTTTTTATGCATGTCTATCATACGTGCAAATTTTTGTGGTAACCCCTACTTTTCGTGCATTTTCCCAAGTGTAAGGTCCGGTTCTCAAGGTGATCATCGTTATGGATAAAGCATGAATTTTCTCATTCCCCTAGATTTTTGTGAATCCTCATAATTTGAAGACGAATGTTATCTCATTATAGTTCATTTATTGTATAACATATTCAGACTATTATATTGGTCCATGTCCTTTTTCAATCAGAATATTGTAATAGATTACTATGTTGAGACTTAGAGTCTAGACATCCGCTTTTGTTTATGAATTTTTCAACACTTGAAATGAGTTTTTCCTCTTATTCTTGTATTAATTCTGTTATAATATGATAAGTGACTTATATGGGGCCTATCGGGGTTTTACGTTCCTTGTTACATCTAGGGGGTACCATGGGATGTGACAAACCAATGCGTAAAAAGCAATAAGGAATCATTTAAAAATTATGACCCTTTTAAACCCATGTTGGCTACAGATTTTCTGAGGACTTTGAGTTATCTAAACTCGTCCCTATATAGGTTTGGTGCTCAATACTACTCCCAAAATATAACTTAGCTCATATGTATAAAAAAATTTTCCTCATCCTTAACTTTGAGATTATTACTCAAACGGTTTCTCTTGAAAGAGATAGTACTCAAAACTCCTCATGAACTACTTTGAAAATCGATGTTCCCTCATCTAAAATGTAAAAAATTATTTACTCTGGGAAAACTTAGTTTCCTCTATTCTTTACTCAAAACTCCTCATGAACTACTTTGAAAATCGATGTTTCCCCCTCATTTAAAATGTAAAAATATGTTACGCTGGAACAACTAGTTTCGCATATATTTCATTTTGAAAATAAAACTCAACTATCTATCCTCATACGCAGTACGCCAAGTCTAAAACAAGTTATAAAAGATAGTAAAATACTTCTTTAAATGACGCGAAAAAAGAGCTCTCAAGACTTAACTGTTAACTCTACTTTAAATTTAAATTATGAATTCAAGGTTATGATTCATGTTATGAATGATCTCTCTGTGTTTATATGTAGTTTAAAGCAGTTAGAATCAATAGGGAGAAAGGTGCAAATAATTAAAAAAGGGTTGGGGCAGGCAACCTTTGTGCAAACCTAGTGTGGGGCGCCAGATCCTAAACCTCAGAGACACCAAAATGGCGCACTACTGTGGCGTCTCCCCAAACCCTATGGCGCATCTGGGGCGCGCTGTCCCATCCCTTCCCATGGCAAATCCGATGAATTTTTCCTCTCGTTTTCTGATCCTAATTCCCCTAAAATCGATTGATTTCCTCATGTTTTCCTCAAATTCAACTAACCAATACAATTACACAAACAACATCAAACTCGATACAATTATCTCAAGAGCTCATCAAACCCACCATAATTCAATATTAAAAAGCAAATCTTCAAGAACACTCATCAAGAACCAAATTCTTCTATCTTTATGGATGAATTGAAAAACATAAATCATGATTTAAGTGTGTGAAAACGAACCTAACACTATGAAAAATTACATACCTCGATTGGCAAAATAAAGCCTCTATTCGAATGAAACCTTGACCGTTCTTTTATCCTTTTTTCTCTTCTTTAACTCTTTTATAAAACCGTAAGTGTAAATTAGGATTGTAAAACTGACCCAAATTAGATTTGACCCCAAAATATTTACTAAAATTGTTTTAAGCTTATGGAGTTCAGAAAAAACCAAAACACCCCTTGTTTGGGTAGCTTTTTCTACACACAAACTATTTTCAAATGAGATTACCGTCCTCATTGTAACATTCCAGAAAATGTACCAATCTAGTGAAGGTCCTATTCAAGTTTTTAATAATAGGTATTTGGGGTATAGTCATCCCCAATGCCCTATTTAGAAATATTGGGGCATATTAGAAAAATATTAATGACGTATTAGAAAATATTGGCTTAAGGGTCAGTAGACAATTTCGACATTAATAAGCTTGTTTGGGAAAGTTAACACTTCAATAAAGACCCTCATCTCAAAATCATGTTTCTAATGTAACACACCGATTGTACTAGGCATCATCAATGTGTCAACCAGCCCATAGCACATGACCATTTACAATGATCATGTATATTTACGCAGTGCCCAATGACGTAGTGAGGATCCTTGGGACAAATAGTAAACATTCCAAAATGAACCATAAATATATTAGTGAGGAATTACAAAGCAAAACACAATGTGCAAGCCATGGGGGGAACACGACCAAGAGGGGACCACCCTAACCGATTTGGTTAGGGTAGTTAGGGGGAAGGCGTGCACATTCTAGACTGGCAAACATAATTAATCTAACTAACTAAATATTCTTAGTACAAACTACAATAAATTATATAGTAACAGACCCGACATACCTCAGACTGTAACCGGGTGACCTAACCCTACTAGTTAAGAGACAACCATAACCTAACCTAGGATGGTCCAAAGGTTAGTTCTGTCCTAAGAACGACTTAAGGGTACTTGATTAATTATCCTAGGTCAACTAATTAATTAAAATTACAACTTAATTAATTAAATAAAAGGGGTCAGAACGAAATTCTTACACTAACCTATACCACTCAGAACATCCTAATACTTCATCTAGGATGGTCCAAAAGGTTTAGTTGATGGTCCCCAAAGACTTAGGGGTACTTTAGTAATTATGCCACTAAAATTCATTAATAAGAATTTAATATATTTGCTGATACAACCAACAATTGCTAGATTTTCGGTCAAGTCAATGTTTCCTTGTTTAGAGTCATTTAGGAGGGGCTATTTCTGGTAATTAATTAATTAATTTTTTAATTAATTATTACACCTAAGTTGAATGAGTCAAGAGTTCAGTTCCTAAACGACCTAAAACTTAATATCAATTCACTAGAAACGTGACTCAAGACTTAACAAAAGCAGGAGAAAACAAAAATCTCAAGCGATTTCATGTTGTCTTCAGGTTTCTCAAGGTGTGTTCGTAGATTAAGTTTCTACATAGTCATGGGTTTCTCATACTAGACAGTTCTTTCATCAAGAAAAAGTATTTTTCATTGTCTGAATCTCTGAAATCTCTAAACTAGGGTTATTTTCCAAGGTTCTTGTTGAACGTCCTTTTTCCCTAGTATCCGCATTCCGATTCTAAATTAATATATGCCGTATCTTGATCATGTTGTTGGCATGTGGTGCTGGTTGAGATCTTAATGTGTAGGGTTCTTGATTTGTAATTGTCGAGTTTGAACCTATAATTTTTGTATATGTTAGTGATTTTATGTGCTCCTTAAGTATTAAGACCGTGTCGCATCAACTTGTGTTTCGAAAACTGCTAGTCTTAGATGTTACGACGATATTGATGTTTATACCTAAGGTGTAAAAGTGACTTTGATGAAAATGTCATTTGTTAAAGAATTCATATGAGGATGTACAAAATGACTACTACTTTGATTTTCTCTATTTTAAGGTTGGTAAAATATCTCCATGAAGATCATACTTAATGAATGTTTTCTTATTCCAATAAAATGGCTAACATACATTATCCAAATTGTTGATGGAATTGGCTAAATGTTATCTTTAAATAATTAAAATGTAAAAGATTGGATAATGAATCAATGTATCCCAAATTAATCATGAATGAATGTACGTATGCTTGTGCAACAAACATGGCTATGAAATATTTTTCAATGACTTAGTCCAATACTAATTTTTATGCAATCATAATAAAGCCAAAGTATTGAAATGAAAGTAGAACATATAAGGTAATTTCAATGATCCATATCCAGGGCTGTCAACAATTGGGAAATTCCCAACATGAAAACAACCTAACCAAAATGAACTCTAACATATTAACTCATTGAATGAAGTTCTCAATCGTCCCTAACGATGATATGCGCTATCAAACAAACGTAAGCAAGTAAATGACTATTAACATAATTGAAGATTCCTAAGTTTAACACATGACTAGAATCGAGTGTTAAAGGAAGTGATACAAGTCTCACTTACCTAAGACAACTATTTTAAAATACTTACATGTGAGGTGGTAATAATCGTGAGAAAGTCCTCATTAAAACCAAATTGTTATGTAAAGATAAATGTCACATTCATCAACGTACAGAAATGGATGACAAACATCAATAGAGTTACGTAAACCGTCAATCTAGAAGCAACTTCCATAATGTTTGAGTCAACTCTAAAAGCATAAAAAGATAAATGAAACGGATCAAAGCACCATAGACTATCAATAGCTGTGTAAGCACATGTAGTCTCATGATATTGAGGTTACCACCGAGGTGGATAAGTAGTCTCCATATGTCTACTAGTTTTCCCAACTATGTCTAGACAACATGGGAACTAGCCTGTGGATTCCACCTAAGAGACCTAGGTTTTTTCGGTCTCATCCTTGACTAAGTGAGAATCCCTCTTTTCACGTGTGGGGAAGACACACCGGATTTCATGTTTAGATCATATGAGCTTGGTCGGTTTTTATCAAAAGAATGTTCTGGTTCACTTTAGACGGGAGCCACCCCTTTTTGGTGTGGGGTAAACACTTGAGATGATTCACTTTAGCCGGTGAATCCCCCCTTTTCGGTGTGGGGCAGATACTGGACTTTCATGTTAACTCCCATGATCTAGGATTCACTTTGTCGGTGAATCACACCTCTTTTCATTGTGGGAAAACACTGGATTTCATATAGCTTTCACATGTCTTAATGCTTTAGACTCTTTAAATGAAATAGCCATGAAAGAAGAGATTACTTCTAGGCGAGACAGAAAGTAAGAATGCTATGATGACAATTTGTTACGAATGAAGTTTCCGATAAGTAAAGGTCATAGCCAATAAGGAATCTCATGTATGAAAATGATCAAGAACAAAATAAATTGACGTATAATGACTTTATATACTATTGGGCAAAAAGATCATATCCACATAAGATTTGCTTATAAGACCTTCCTTATTAGGCCTAATAATAGAATGATATGCTTAGCCATAACGATGGGATGAAGTAAAAGTATCATACCGCAATTTTGTAGTTAAATCATTTCCTCTTCCTTCAATAGTTACTATAACACCATGAAACCATTGGCACTGTAGAGAAACTTAGGATCAAAGTGATCATTGATTACATAACAAGAAGAATAAACAGACCGAAAAAAACTGTAAGAAGGGGCTCTCGGGTTGTAGCTTGTAAATCACAATTTTCGCTCAAGTTGTTTTACAATTCATGTGTAGATTATAAGGTCTTGTATTCATATAAGAAATAGTTGGTGTGGCTTTGAATGCATTAATAATACTTCATATTCATACCACAATTCCACTAAAATACGCATTTAGGAAGTATAAATGACTTACTTTCCACTTTCCAGAAACGTCAATGTTGTGTATAAGAGCTTCCGGGATCATACATAGCTTATGTGTTGTGTATGCACCCATACTGAGTACAAGTGTGTAACTAACCCTATACAATTTTATCCTTTGGTGAAAGTCATGAGAGAGGTTGAAGACTCGCTGAAGTTTTGTAGATTGTCGTCTCCTCCAGACTTTGGTAGGTCCTATTGCATGTCGAGGATGCTAACCTATTTCTAGCCTAATTCCTTAGGCATATCTAGTGGGAATGTTTTCCCAGCGTTTTCTTTTTCAACATTTTATTTAAAGCTTTCTATAAGAACCGTTTTGGCAAACTAAATTACAATATATATATTGATCTTTTGATTGCTTGATTCTTCACTTGAGATGTTGTCTTTAGTTGAAGATTATAGTAATAGTGAATCCCCATAACTTTTTATATGACGTCTATGTATATTTCATTATGTTTTAAAAGTTTTAATTTCCGCAAATTTAACGATATTAATGCGATGAAAGCTAAGAAAGAGGCTTGGTCTGCGACCTCTGAGAGGTTCCGACGCCGTAAGCCACACTCGATCTGAATCCGGGTTGTGATACTCATCAAACACTTGAAACCGAGAAATTTGTTGGCATTGAAGAGGATTCCCAGACCTATCTTTTGGATATCTATATGGCCCCCCACTCATCCTATATTGAAAATATGGTCCTTGAAGTTGACTCAACCTCATCACTTAAGGATTACTTGGCAAAATTCTTAATTTAGAGCTTTCGAAGTTAGCCTGCCTTTCTACGCGAGGATTGTTATACTAAAACCCTTAACCATAACAGTTCGCCTTACTAGTGTTCGTCACATCTAGATGATTAAAGAAGGCAACCAATTACCTGACACCTATTGCGTATAAGAGACCATCAGACAATAGGACATATGGCAACATCTACTTCCCACGCAAGATAACAACACCCACCTGTTCACCTTACCTTCATCTTATTTGTCAACCATAAAGTATCCTCAAACAAAGGGTCTGTAACCACCGTTCGCGTTTTCTACCGCCTAACAAATATTTTTTGGCCCCGTCTAAATATTCTCAAAAGTGTCAAATTACATCCATAATCAACCATTCCCTTATATAGATTCTTGTGTTTCACTGAGCCATTTCCACTTCTTCTGAAGTAATGACATAGTAAAATAGATGGAAGTGTTGCGTCCTCCTTTTTCCTAGCAACAACTCCCAAGGCTATAGACCTGTTCAGTGCAAACAATCTCCACATCAAACATCGGCAAATGTGTTCAGACTAATTTTGGGGGGGGACCAGTGTCAAATAATATTGAAGCTTACAACGCTAATTTGCCCATTCGTCGACGGTGTCTTCGTGCTGTACCCTCCATAAAACTTACTCCGACCACACACAATGCTTTTCCTTCCAATGACCTCCGACCCCTATCATACCCATGTAAAAATTGAATTTTACCATTCTTTCTAACAGGTCTACCACAAGGATATTGCAATATATGAGCACGTCCTTGATAACTCTTTTGGTAGAACCTTGCATACCCCCGAAAAAAAAGACTTGAATTCCTTTTTACAAAGATTGGTCGGCATTAATTTAATCATTAGTCAATAACCTCAACTCCGTGAGATTGGTCTCTATCTCAATCTCCTCTTTTGTAGAGTCTATTTATGTATGCCCCAACACCATGCCTTTATCACCGTAAAATGGTAATTTTCAAGGTTAAGAGATAACTGTGTTATACTTATTCACATCTTTGTCGTGCCCAACTAAGATTTCAAACAAACACCATAAAAGTATCTCCTATCATAAATAAATCACTTCTAACAATTTCATGTATCTTCTCACTTTGTCCTGATGAGAATAGACAATCATACTCTCTGAAATGTGACAGCAGCCTATACTCCAAATTTCATGTGTTTGAACGCAAAGGTCCTTTACCACTAAATGGGAGTGTAATGTTGTCCTTTTCCATATCTATGAGGGTGATAATCTTCTGTTTATCATCTTCGTTCCCATCCCAACAGCACCATACCGAACCTCAATCTACAACTATCACGTATGTGATGTCATGAACTGATATTGAAATTGATTCTTAAACGTCCAACTTTTCAACTTCCCCATGTTCATACAGACTCTCCACCCTGGTCCTTGGATCTCGAGGAATCAACTAATTTTCACACTCATGCTGCCACATATCATTCCCTATCATTATTAGGGACACATTATATATAGACTGACCCAATGCTATGCGATTGGGTAAAGCCACTCCCTTTATCAATCTACTTGATGATGTTTGTTTCTACCACCTGTTGGTTTTGATGGATTCAACCTTTCTTTGGTTTCTATAGCTTTGGGAGCGATCTCCCTTTCCTTATACCTACATTTTATTAGTTGTACATTCCTCCTAAAGGCATCCTATGATGTCCAACAGTTATCACCCAATTTTCTTGTTGAAACCTTTTGAACACCACACCAATCATGAATCCTCTCCCTACTTTAACTAAGTTTCAGAAAAAATAACAGGTAAAGTATTTCCTTTTTGAAAACTCATACATAAGATGGAAGAGTCACTCCTTCATACACACGAAAGGTTGCGTTCCCCTCAATTAATGACTAGAATTGAGGAGTTAGCCTATCTCTTCTAATATCTAGTCAAGCTTCTTAGGTGAAATCTGGAAGAACACATCCTCCTGAAAAACCCTTGCAATCTCTAACGAAGTCCGTCAGAGATCTCTTTAAAGTCCTTATGACTGGATAGCTAGGTCTCAGATTATCAAACCTCTCTTCAATAAACACTTCTAGAACTATCTTCTTCTGCTATAAATAACTACTACCACACTCACCTATCGCTGTGCGACCATTTCATGATTAAACCACTAAATTTCATTTCTTGTCATTCCTTACTGAACATCATTCAGCTTTTGCACTTGCCATGTCACACAATTGCCTCTACCTGTGGCCAAAATGGCTACCCAAATCCCTATACAATCCACATACAAAATCTGCTAGAACAGTACATGCTTACCACGTTCAATAAATACATTATCGAGACCCCATAGGCATCTTAACTAACCATGTTTTCCCTCATAACCTCATGGACATTGTTTGGGTATATACACAAACCACTACTTTAAATAGTGAAGCCGCCATCAAGTTCATACTTTCTCCAAATCACACCAACACTTATCAATTCAATGTTCTAATTGTGTATAGAGCCATGAAATTGTACAGGACCTCTTTCTTCTTTCTACATAAGTGCCTTAGCAGTGATATCGCTATAATGGTGCAAATTATCTCTGCTGCCTTAAAATTTTACCAACCTCTTATATTTAACCAAACTCCTTCAGAACTTGTGGAATATGACCCCATTTGTTCCAAAAGATTCTAACCAATGAATGTTTAACAAAACCCCGAAGCATAGTTAGAAGGAAGAAAAATTACCCATTCTTCGCGACCTTCTGGGTCAGCGTGTGTGAGGAACATTGTGGTGGTGTACACCAAGTCATTTCTGTACTGGCCGTTGACACTCTTATGTTTGATAAAATCTGCCTCTTTAGTCGTTTTAAACACTTCGGCTGTTTGGGCTACCTCTTCAGGTTCCACTATCGTAACTGATATTGTCTTAACAATATCGCTTTCACCCTCGTTGTCCTCAGCATAATGCAACATCCTATTTGCACCTCAAAACCTTTCGGTCCGGTACTGGAATTTGTTTTGCACTCCTTGTTTTAATGGAAATATACGTGATATCATTGTTTTGGGTTTTGAATGGTATCATAGGAAACATTTGCCATTCTTTATTTGAGTTAGTGATGACGAGGCAAACTCCTACAAGTGTTGCTTTAACTAGCAGCGCAACTCCTACAATTGGTTGCTTCGCGACTATACTACCTGTATGGATGTATGATGTTTGTCTATCAGCTGACGTCATATTCGATGAAATAATCTAGATCTTTCCACTTTTGAGTCTATAGCGAGTTCAACCCTTTTTTTGTACCGACCCTATAGACATCATTTCATAGCATATATATGAAAAAGTAGTCGTCAATGTACAATATACTACTTTTACACAATCCACCTGTATCCACATCTTTCATTGAATATCAATATCAAGAAGTAAGTCTCTTCATAAGCCATCATCAGACACATATATAGCACACGAGGGTCATAAACCGTTACATCAATGTGAAAAGGAAGCCCCCTCCATAGTCTATTACAAGTCTTCTAGAAAAAGGAAACTAAAACTATAGGTCCATGTCGTCTAACATATGAGGACACAAGTCTTCTTGAGAGAAGAGATAATTCCCAAGATCACTTCTAAGAGATCCTCACTTTTCCCTTCCACCTATATTTTTAGAAAATAGAGACAACATTGGAATTAACACATTTAATGCACTATGTATGGGTAAAACATGCAGAAAACCAATGCAAAAATCTCGACTTTACTTTAAAAAACATACTTCTAATGTCTCTTTTGATAGAAATCATCATCATAATAGTTTCAAAGACACATCGTTACAAGTCAAACAACCACTATAAGACATACTCATATTCAATAAGTAACATATTTTTCACTTGTAGACCCTCTAACTAATAGGTTAGCTCTAAACTCACTTAGCATGCCGACATGAAAACGCACCCCTCCATAACAGTGAGCAAACCGCTCCGTCAAGCACATCCTAATTGTGATCCGTGAAAAGCTAACCTAGATAAGGACCTTTCATTTTACATTCTTACTAATAACCCGTTCTATTCATTAGCGTCATTTACTTACAAACAATCAATTGACCTGGTTCACATAATAGTCTTGGAGGCTAGGGAAACTCACCTAGCATCGTCAACAGCCTACTCCGTTGCCAATGATAGATATCGTCCCATTCCCTAGCTAATGTTTGTAGAACCTATCAAATGCTAGAGTGTACATACCATATGAGTGAGAAAGACGAAACTAAGACATAGATCACACTACTAGGGAATGAATTATCATGTGTCATAAGACCCCACAAAGACCGTGGAAGGTGTTCTACTTGTCAAATGTAGAAACTAGTAAATCACCCATGTTGCACATGTGTTAGATACAAGTGCTTCTTTGTACGCTAGTCACTCTAAAAAAAATCTACTACAACAAGCATATTCAACCAGGTGCTCTCTTTCGCCGTGGGTTCTCACTAGAGTAACAATCATTTATGGTTGTATTAGAGAGAAGTTCTCCCATACACTTTTTCCCTAACTACTAATATATTTTACTCTTCCAAGGATTGGTCCAGTATGGCTGCCACCAATGGACTATTTAGGAGTAACTGTTAACTGATTTCCCTCAGAGATAGTTCTGCCTCTTCCATCCAAAACTCACCCCCAAGTCCCATCATTCCACTCGCAGCAGGACACCCACGACGGTCCTTTCACTTCAAGGCTTCTTTCACCTCTCTTTTGCGTATTCAAGTTCACATTCCTTGACCTCTTTCATTAATTCAAGGCTTTACATTCTTACCTTCTTTTCCTATTTCAATGGTTTACAATTCACTGTAGGTGATATTTAAGACATCATTCCACAACAAGGGGCATCAGCTCTTAGGTCTCCAGTTCAGGCATACTCTAGAATCCCTCATTTAGTTTATTCAAGGAAGGGCCCCTACTCTAGGTTACCGATCCTATACTTTTTCATTCATCATTCATTATTCAATACCATTACCAAGTATGGGGGGGACAGACTTTATACCAATACAATAACTTATCATTCTATACAAGGCTTCTTCATAGTCTCTTCATCATCATATACAATCAACTAGAGAAGACAATCAATCATATCATATCTCACCCAGATAAGATCATATAACAAGAGACATTAGCACTTCCTTAACCTCTGCACAAATACCATATCATGATCATACCATAAATCACATAATAATGCCAACAAGGCCATGTTCATGACAAATATAACAATTAAACACCACCACCATAAGTGGACAATACAAATCAATAATATATGAATTCTATAATATACAATGGAATTAGGTCAACTCACCACTTTCCAATAGACATCATCACCATTCCTTAGCCTTTCCAACAAATTCACATAACCATATATCTTTACCATAACAATATACACAAGACTAAATCAAATAATTATCTAGTAAAATGACCACAATACTCTATAGAAATCATCCTTATAAATTTCTATGAACATTTATACAATTAATCAATACATAATTCCATGCCCACAACAATCTACACTGAACTCAACAAGATTTAATCCTTGATAAATTCATCAACACTTTAGGCCAAACTAGGAATAATGAATACATAAGTTCATGTAGTTTTTGTCTTACAAACCATCATTAGATTTATAATACATTAATAGTCAAATTTACCCTCCATGTAGCACCCATGCTTAGAATTCAAAATAGGATTTCAAGGTTTTTGAATATCTTTGAAAAACCTTTGAAATTGTCTCCTTGAATGATAGAAGAATCAAGGATGAAATCACCATACCTTATTGGTAGAAAGACCTCGAAATTGGGTTGAAAAACTTGGAGAATGTGGTCTTCTTCCTTGGAGCTTTAAAGCTTCAAAAATGGAGGTTTTGGGGAGAAGGAATGGACAGCTCTTCTTTTGGTTTGAGTTTTTTTTATTGGTGAATTTCGGGGTTAAAGTAACTCAATAACAATTTTTAGGCAATCCCCAAAGAACGAAAAATACCCCTAATATTATTGGACGTTTTAAGAAATTCTAATTTGACTTAAAAATGCCGCGACCAAATCTGGTACATGTCTGCGTGTCGCAGGGACACCTCTACATCTTAGTTTTGGAATATTTTAATTTTGAGGCAGAATGGTTCGTGACAAGACCACATTGCAGGGAATTTTTTTCCCTTCAAGTGTAGGTTGTGATACGTTAAGGAAACTTCAAAAACAAGATGCCTGGTCGCTGCCTTGGCAGCCTACTTGCCACACATTTGGTCCTCCTCAAGACCCCATTGGTCGGTCCTTGGGGAGTCGTGTTTGAACGTTTTTACCTTATATGTGTCCCTTTAGGTGTTAGGGTCATCATTACTGATTTTAGGAGCCATAAAACACCTTAAAATATTCAAAACAAACAAAGACACACTAGCACACTAAAAGACTAGTTTCCAAACGTCTTGGTCGTTCTTAGACGTTTGACTTCCAAAGTCTACAAACTCACTTCTAATGCTAATATTCATCATATTAACACCTTATTAACTCATAACACACACATGATAGACTCTAGTTTAACCTAGTTCATTTTGAGGGTTGTTAGAGTTTCCCCCACTTAGACAAACATTCATCCTCGAATGACGCAAATACACTTTCAAGAGAAAAGACTCAATACTAGCAGCTCATAACAATACCACATCATACACAATACACATATATAGGAGAAAAATCAACTCCACATAATTAAGAGACTCAAAAACACAACAAGAAAGTAGGAACACCATCTATAACTAATATGCAATAAACTCTACCTTCTCATTTCATATAGGAGGAACTTCCTTATCCACATATCATCATGCTCATCACTTTATTTCTAAGCACTTTATGCCCGCTTCTCATAAAACACAATTATGCAACATTTTCAAGAACTTCACTGTTAAGCATGCTTACAAGTTTACTCATGTAACATTTAAGTAATTCATTATAAATGCATAACAATATGAAGGACAGAATCATTTAATCTCATTTTACCATATAAACATAATCTCATGACAATATGCACAATTCAAGGATATCAATGAAATTCATTTTTAGTTAGACTCCTAACACATGCAACATGCTACTAGAAAGTTCTAACTCTCAAGGTTGAATAGAATAGAAGAGAAGAGACAAATTCATCAAACTCAATATTCACCATGCTCCCGCACTTAGAAGGAACCCAACAACTGTATCAAAAATAACACAAAGGAAAACTATAATTTACCGATACCTTCATCTTAATTTTCTTTAGCTTGGAGGTGCTACAAGTAATTCTTATTTGGTTCACCAACATCCGAACAATTAGAAGTAGTTTGTTTGGCCTCTCCTTTCACGACCGGGGAGCACCCCCTAGACGTCACCGACGTCATCATCCTCAAAGAGGACTTATACAAGCCTTTTAGTATTTGTCCCCTTATACATACAGCATCGTTGTAAAAGGCGAGAATTAAAAACTTTTTTCATATCTACAGTGGAGGTTTTACATAGACATCTCACATACTACATATATGAAGTTCACATAGACTCCTCACATAGGAAGCTTACATAGGCTTCTCACATAGGAAACATCAGCACATAAATGACGAGACATCGACCATTGCTCTCTAGATAAGCATCATCAGTGTCTCTGTATATAAACCCATGGTAACTTTCGCGGAATAGAACATTCGGGCATAGCCCTTCCAAAAATGTATAATTTCCACATAGGTCTTACGACAATGTCTTTAACAATAAGAGTGAAACAAATGTCTTTAGACTATAGCAGGTAACATACGTAGAGCAAGAAAAAGGCATAATCCTCGGATCTTGAGGACCTACCCACACTTGGAGAAAGATATCAAAGCCTACTTCCAAGTAGCCTCAATACTTCAACGACCCAATTTTACATTTTTTGGGGAAAATGAAAGAATATGGGTTAGTACACTATTTTTATTAAGTATGGAAACATATGCGCACACAAGCTTAGAAATCATGCATAAAGGGATATTTTAGTCAAAATCATTCTAAGTCACTTTTGAAATCCTTAATGCACAAATAGGAGCATGCACATCCAATGACCAAATACTAATCAAAACAATTCATATATACCTTCGCTAGTGCTCCGAATCTAATATACTCTCCGTCATCACACGCACTCCCGCCGATGAAAGGCGACAGATGCTGTCACCTCACATCCATTAGAGTCCGATAGCGTCAACTAACTCCGTAATAACATTTTAAACAATTCAATGTATAAGAATTCATACCCTCGAACGACGGTCATCAACTATCCAAGACAATTACACACTCAAAACCTTCGAACCCTTACCAGCTTGACAAGTACCATGACCAATGAGTCCAGAACCCTACGCAACCAAGTAACCCCACAATAAAGGATGATAAGAAAAATGCTAACTTCACTAATTACTCAAGCGTAGTCCATCATTATATATAACAATTTTAGCACCCAATAACGCTTGTTCTGTACGGCGTGCCTTCTAACAATAATATAGGATATCACATGGAAAGTTAAACATATTCATTATACTTACTTTATTAACAACATAAGAACAACCTCCTAGAACTCCCCTCCAGGCCATCCTAGTTCAATTGTATACGCGTAGAGTCCCATACCCTCTGATCCCCTTCAGGCCTAGACCTAAGGCAAACACTTAACTCACCCTCAGTTAGTGTGCACTTTATTTACTATCATTTTACTGTCGAACTATTGCCTCAATCGACATCAAAAAGCAACATGCTCACAAATGACTGGAATCGGCGGTGTCATAGAAAAACTTTCAACTATCAAATAGTAGGTAGTGGACTAACTTGCCAAGGTAGTTACTGGGAAACATGAACATAAGCATGTCTATCCTAGGTTGAATCCCACTAGCTAGTATTTACCCCTCTGGGCACAACATATTTTGCTAAGAAACTCGGAGAAACACAGCTTGAGCCACCCTCCTACCTTCTTAGCACATTTCATTGTATATCTATATTCATGAGAAACATTGTAAATCTAACCTTCCGACGCTGGGACAGACACCTCTCATATCTAGTTCACTTCGGTGCTAACTCATGACCTTTTTGAAATATCTTACAGCCTTTATAATCATCATAGCTTAGTATAGTCCATATGATACTATAACCCCCTTGATATCCTATTATTAAGCTCATTTGAATTGCATGAGAACTTTTCTTTTAATATCACCCTCATATTGAGATTACCACATCATCATGGTCATTTTTAATTTCCTTATTAACCTATCTTCATAGACTACCGATAAAATACTGACCTCTAACATCTTTAACCCTTTTTTGGGGGGTTAAAAAGTCATTGAAACTGCTCATGATTCCCTAGCTTAGCAGTCAATTTACTGGTTATAATATCTCCCCCCTTGGGGACCGGGTCAATGCCGCGATGACACTTTAAACACCTTTTTCTAATTAACGACTTGAGACTAGAAGTCCAACTAACACAAAAAAATTAAAATCAATAAAAAGGAGAGAACATCCACTCCATTCTCAAACCTAACAATGCATCACAATAAGGTAGGAACTGTATTTACCACCAAAATGCACATATTTCATTATATTGCAAAGAGGAATGTCCTTCTCCTTCTCGTATAGATAAACATATTCAAAAGGAAATAATACATAATTGCATTACTTCACACTTGAGCAATTTCACAAGAATGTTCAAAACTTATCATCCACACAAACCCTGTATGCAAGTTATCAACAATATGGAATGAGTATAAAGTTTATGAATATATGTAACACTCTGGACATGCCATGATTTTGACTAGATCTTAGCCTGTTGAATAATAGTTAAAATGATGTTTACGTACCTATATTAATATAATAAGTTCATCTAGAAAAGATTCGAGACAAAACAACAAAGAAAGACCTTGACGTCCGGAAACTAGCTAATTTGAACTAGTTGACGTCCCTATGTTTGGTGAATGTTTTGAAGTGTCAAATGAAGTCCAAAACTTATAAAAAGACTTAAGATAGTAAGAGTGTGGTACAAAGGTCCAAACGTTTTGGTAACAACACCGCAAGGCCCCATACGGGTCCTTGGGGACGCGTCCAACATGGGAAGGGTGCAGAGCCCAAAAACACCCACGCTAGCCTGCATCGGCAGGACAACGGGGCCGGCGTACGCGACGTTCCGCAAATGCCAGAGCTCCGTCGTCAGCCCATGAGCTCACTGCCCCAGTTCCAAGCATCTGTTCGCGGCGAGCGTTAGGATTCCCGCACTCGCACAACAGTGATGACATGAAGCTCACTGTTCCTCGACCACCAAAAATTCCAAAAAGAATGGGAATTGTCCCCCGCGACGCTCAACCAACTTCCCAGATTTGTCTACAAGTCGTATTTTGGTAACTTCTTAACCTTCAAAAAAGTCTCACTTAAGTTGAAGGGTATCTTTGTATAATTTTTTGGACGTCTATATATTGATCTCTGTCAGTTTAAAAACACTTTTTTACACATTAATTTAGATTCAAAACGAATTCTCTCATCGCTCTCAGAACCCGCGCTCTTTTCCAAACTCCATTTAAGAACAGAAGGCTTAATGAAGAAGACGAAAACTCAAGAGTTTTTCTTCAATTTCCATTGGATTATTTCATCAATAGGTAGTGTTATTCACGTCGTGGATTCCTTTCCTTCCCCAGACTTCTTCAAATGGTTTCAAAGAATTCAACTCATCGGGTTTGTACTCTACACAATGTTTTTTTCTTCCTAGCTCAGATCATGATTTAAATGATGAAGTATAATGATTTTCTTGGTTAATTGTTCTTATGTAATAATGATACATAAATTCTATGTGCTTATGATACCTGTTGTTACTCTCATATGACGTTGTTACTTAATGTAACATTCATTGGTCTATATTCTTTATGAGGTGAGACTACTTAGTTCCAATCCATGAGTTGTACTTATGGTCTCCTATCTTATATACTTGGTTGTGTGGGGTGTATGGGGCGGCACAAGACCATTGCACTTGTAGAGACGGTTGGGGTGGGTATCATTGTAATTGTGTTGTATGTAAAAAAACATGTGTCTATGATATATTGAATATCAAATTTAACATGACTCGATGAAAATATGTCTTTGATTATGATCATGCTTTATGTTTATGGAATCCTTAACTTATATATATGTTGTGTTATGTGCATTGAAAAAATTCATATGACTTAGCATGATTTGTAATAAAAGATCCCATTTCATGCATGTCCTTGAATGTTATGTGCATATACCCTACTTAGAACATGTGGCGTACTACCTCGTTATTTTATATTCTACTACAAACTGTGGGTCCCGACAATTTCTGATTAAGAAGGTCGATTAAGAGCTGGAACTCTTTCAACCCAGTTTGGTAGGTCTTCATGTTCGGCTAGGATTCTATATTTTCGTATTTAGCTTAGAAGAATTAGTATTATTAAGAATTCTAATTATTCTCTTTTACGTCTTTGGATTCTTTTTTATTAGGCGTATATGGCGATTGACGATTTTTATCTAGTTCGAATTTGTTCTCATTAGAATGGTTTATATGAGACTAATTGTTTAGAATATCATTGTCCTCATGGGCTGGTGCGACATGGATGATGAGTTCCCGTTCTTACATGTGCCGCGCTTCAACTGGTCATTACAAAATTATTGCTCTGGTTGTTCGGCCTGTGCCTCTTTTTTGTTCCTCGCGGCTCGCCCGAATGGTCTGTTCTGATAGTTTCGAACTAATTGTCGATCTTTTAGCGACGATACGTGCACCCATAAAGCTCAATAGTACAGGGAAGAGGATTCTCTTCTCCATGTCAAAAAAAAAAAAATCATGTGGGGGACGGAAAGCACCACCGTGTGCTTCGCGTGCTTGCTGAGCTCCTGCTGCAGTAGTAGTATGGACGTCATCATGGGTTCGAGTAGGGGTGACGACCCGGATTGACGTCATCGTGCCTGTCTTATTGTGGGCCTGTGGGGGGTCTGTGGATTGTGTGCGCCCCTTGGTTCCACTGGGGGTGTGCGCCCACTTGGCGTGGTTTTTCCTCCTGTTTCTGTATGACGGACTCTCGTCCGTCCCTTCCCCTCGTCTTCCCGTTTTTTAATTTTTCTGCATTTTTCAACTAAGGACATCGTTATCGAACCGACTGGCGTGCTTGTGCTTAGTCCCTCAAAGAGGATGACACACCGCGGTTGTCATCTGTGGTGCTCTCCTGGATGTGAAATATATGAACCGTGATTTTCACAAGATCAGCAAAAGAAGGAAAAATCATAGAACTCTCGAAACACAATTTTCGACCCTCAAATCCAAGATTAAGAGAGTTACTAACGCTAACTTTTCCTAGCAATAGGACAAAAAATGGTGTGGGATATCGGGACCCGTCATGTCCGCTCTAGGCGCTCCAGTATATTTTCCACTATTGGGTTCTTCAAATAACCTTTACGGAGGCTACTTCCTTTATTCCTCAACCTCTTCATGTTACGGTTCCTACAGATCTCAACTGGGACGGTTCTTAATAGTACGGTTAGCATTGACTTCTAACCTTCTAGCGGAAGGACATACCCCCAGATCACCTATGCCACTTTTTGAGCACGACAATGAAAACTGAATGCACCAAAGTCAACCTCAATTGTGATTTCAACTAATAGGCACCATTTCTATGCGTTTCACACCTCATTATGACGTCAACATTA
Organism: Solanum habrochaites; assembly: GCA_027704765.1. NCBI lineage: Eukaryota > Viridiplantae > Streptophyta > Magnoliopsida > Solanales > Solanaceae > Solanum > Solanum habrochaites. Next base: position 56,363 of record JAKWJA010000615.1, read on the forward strand.
CCGGGGACTATTTTTCCTTGTTTTTCGAAACTCCTCACCCCTTCATGGTGATACATTCATAAGACCAAGTCCCCTACCATGACCTCAAGGTCCCTTTTCCCCTATTATCCAATCACCATATAGATTTTCGCCGCTTTGGTTTCTCAGATGATCCATTAGAAGTTGAATTTCTCTAAAACCTCATAATTGGCTTGGGACCTATTAGAAAAAAATCACCTACCTCACACCACCCAATTGGAGATCTACATCTCCTTCCGTAAAAGGCCTCAAAGGGTGCCATGAAGATACTTGAGTGATAGTTATTATTGTAGGCAAATTCTAAGGTTTGGATTGTTTGTTCCGCCAAACAATCCGTTTATGGATGAAATGCGTTACTAAGTTTCACCTTGCTACCTAACCCACTTTGAATTGCCTTTCCAAAATCGGCAAGTGAAATGGGACCCCTATCCGAGACATATAAGACAAAGGGGTCGTCCCGTTGGCCATTATATCCTCTACCGAATCTAGTGCTTTGACCGGGTAACAAATGGGCAATGTTTGTCACACCTTCACACGACCCATATTGAATCATTTTGCCTTTGTGTATGAGGAAACCCACAATGACAATCATATTGGAAACTTCCCCTTTCCATGTAGGATATCTTAATATATTCAATTTATCCTCCCGATCTTGAACAGTTCTTGACCTTATATTCAGTTTATCCTCCCGAGCTTTTGATGTTCGTCCTGTTACTTGTTGATAATTTGGGCATTTGGCCCAAAAACTCGCTATATCCTCTTTTAAAACCGTTCACAATTGTCACTTCTTGTGATCACGATACTTTTTTGTGTCACCCGGATGAAGGGAATATCAGGAACCATGAGATTCTTCCATAACTTGTCTCCTTAAGTCATCCACATCGGGTACACACAATGATCCTTGGTAACTAAGTAAACCATCTCCCCCTTGGGAGAATGACTCATTGTATTTACTAAGAATCAATTCCTTCAATTCCATCAATAGAGAATAAAGATGTTTCTTATAATTCACCTCAACCCTTGAAGATGACTCAGAGTTATGATGAACCATGAAACCCCCATGTGGAGAATATTCTAACCGAACACCCAACGGGGCATATCTATGCAAATCTTTTAGTAACTCTTTCTTACAATCAGAAACATGAGCCAAACTACCCATTGACATTCGACTTAGAGAATCCACAACCACATTGGCTTTGCCTGGGTGGTAAAGGACACTCATATCATAGTCCTTTAAGAGTTCAAACTATCTCCTTTGTCAGAGATTTAACTCCTTTTGAGTGAACACATATTATGGAATCTTATGGTCGGTGAAACACATCCACATGAACTCCATATAGATAGTATCTCCATATCTTCAAAGTAAACACTATGACCACTAATTTAAGATCATGAGTTTGGTAGTTCTTTTCATGTACCTTGAGTTGTCTAGAGGCATATTCTATCAACTTACTATGTTGCATTAGGACACAACCCAAACCTACTCGAGAGGCGTCACAATACACAACAAACCCTTTGGTATCCTCCGGTAAAGAAAAAATTGGAGCGGAGGTAATCTTATCTTTCAAATCTTGAAAACCCCTTTCACAAGCTTCCGACCTCTCAAACTTAACTTTGTTGTAGGTTAGGTTGTCAAAGGAGAAGTTGTGTGGATCGTAAAAACAATTTTAAACAAACTCCTATATACTCGGCTAAAACCCGTAGAACTTTAAATGAGGTTGGAGTAAAAGGTCTGGAATTCTTAAACCACTCTTTATCCTTTTCTGGGTCGGACCTCGATACCCTCAATAAAAAATGGCGTGTGATCACGAAATTCAACCGAGCTCAACTAAAATTAACACTTACTATATTTAGAAAAGAGTTTATGTTTCTTGAGGACTTGAAATACTATCCTCAAATGACCCATATGTTCATCATCACTCTTAGAATATACCAATATATCACTAATAAAGACAATTACGAATAAATCAAGATAATTACAGAACACTCTATTCATAAGGTCAATAAAAGTCGTCGGGGCATTAGTTAGACCAAAAGACATGGCTAGGAACTTATAATGACCATACTTTTCGGAAATCCATTTTATGTATGTCAACTCCTATAACTCTTCATTGGTTATAACCTAATCTCAAATCAATTTTTGAAAAGTAACCGCACCTTGGAGTTGATCTAACAAATAATCAATCCTAGGTAGAGGATACTTATTCTTAATAGTGACCTTGTTCAATTGTCGGTAGTCAATACACATTCTAAGAGACCCATCTTTCTTTTTCACAAATAATACTAGAGCACCCCATGTAGATATAATTGGTTGTATAAAACCCTCATCTAGAAAATCCTTGATTTAAGCCTTTAATTCTTTAAAATTGTTCGGAGCCATCCGGTTAGGAGGAATTTAAATGGTTTTTGTATCCGGCATCAAATCTATGCCAAAATCTAGTTCCCGTTTGGGAGGAATTCTGGGTAAATCATTGGGGAAGACATCCGTAAAGTCCTTCACTAAGGGGACCAATTTCAAAGGAGAAGCCTTGCACTCAAGGTCCTTGACACTCACAATATGATAGATACATCCCTTAGATATCATGTTATAAGTTTTTAGACACGAAATGGCTTGATCTCTAGGGATCAAGTTTCCCCCCTTCCATTCTAAAATTGGTTTATTAGGAAATTTGAATTTAATTACCCTTATTCGACAATAAGTTGAAGAAAAAGAAGCATATAACCAATCCCTCCCAAATATCACATCAAAGTCTAATATAAATGTAACTATATTGGATAGTAGTATGGGACAATTCCTAAAGACCGTTAGGAACAATGGAGTCACCCACCGGGGTAGAAACTGATAAAGGTTCAACAAAGACATCGGGCAGCACATCAAACTTCATAGACACTAAAAGAATTACAAAATATAAGTGGCCCCGGGATCTAGAAATGTACAAATATTAATTGAAAATACTTGCAACATACTGCTAACAACAACGGGAGAACCTTCGTGATCACCCCTAGACTTGATAGCATAGAAACAATTCTTCTTATGAGCATCGAAACTTGAACCGCTTTCTTGTGCTTGATTACTCTCCCTACCTTGAATCTTTGCCATGGGACAATCCCTCACCATGTGCACATTCTTTCCACAACCAAAATAAGTATACGTACCCATTAGACATTTCCCATATGCTTCTTGCCACATTTTGCACAACTAGGTTTCTCACCTTGTAACCCCCCACCTTTCCCCCCTTGAGGTTTAGGGTTAGACACCTTATCCTTGTTAGACCTTGGGAAATCAGAAGGAATTTGTTTCAAGAATTTGTTCTTAAACATTGTTTTGTCTTGGATTTCAACTTAACCCTTTCGAGTAACCTCCCATGATAGGGCTTTTTCCCTCTTCGATCCTATTTTTCCTTTAAGGATTTCTTCACAGTTGAGCAGGTACCATAAAAAAGAAAGGTACATTGCTGTCCTGGAAGCATTGGGATCGACTATTCCTCCCAAAGATCTCGGGCCCATCGTCCAACAAAATGGATATTCATCTCTAGGATTAGACACAAAAGAAGAAGCGTACTTGGACAACTTTATGAATTTCAAAGAGTATTCTTGAACAATAATACCTCCTTGACGAAGGTTGATGAACTCTTCCACTTTTGACTTTGTTTTCTACCTTTGGAAGAATTGCCTTCCTAAAAATTTCAACTTAGGGACCCACCCACTCTCCAAAGCCTAATGGTTTTCCATTGAATGGACAAAGTTTGAGTCACATCCTTGAGTCGGTAAGCATCTAACTTGTACGTTCATTTGAATGAAATCCACCCGCATAGAGTACAATCTTATAATCTAATCATAAAGTTTGAGGATCTTGATTCCCAAAAAAAACATTGGGGAGGATTCATACCTGGAAGTGTTGATGAAAGGGAGAGGCCATGGTTATGAACATTTTTGTGCATTCCTGTCAGGAACCCAAATCAGGGACGCGGAACTGGCACCAACATTTACCCTACTATTGAGCGAACCATCCCATTCTAAACCTTAACATTTCAAAGCTATATCAACAGAAAATAATAATGCGGAAAGACTTAAACTCATTATAAAACAATCAAACATTCATTATTATCCCCAAAATATAGAAGTCATCATCACAAGAACCTATCTCAAATTACTAAACTAGGAAGTCTAAGAAACAAAAACTAAAAAGACCTAGTCCATGCCGGAAGTTCAAGGCTCAAGACTTGAAGAAGAAACCAGTCCAAGTAGACGCATTGCTCCACCCTGGAATTCGATGAATCGATGAAGTGAAGACGGGCTAGATCTATGTTGAGTTGAAGTTGACGGAACGTTGCTTGCAGTACCAAAATAAACAAAGAGGAAACATAAAAGTAGGGGGGGAGGGTCAGTACAAACACACGTACTGAGTAGATATCATCGGCTAACTCAGAAATAGGGGACGGTGTATATCAATCATAAGGTAAATCAACTACAATAACTCAACATGTGGCAATAACAAAATGAATTCATCAATAACTACAACCGCCACTTCCCACATGAGGACTCAAGCTCACTACCCTACTCAGTGGGAATATTAACAAAGTTTTTTCAATAGTTGAGTTATTCATTATCTTTAAAGATTCATTATCTTTCTCCCTCTGGTGTCGGTACGTGGACACTCCGATCCTCTATTTCTATCCTAGCAGCGTGCCGGAACGTGGCACTCCGATCCTCTTCTATCCTCGGTACCGGAACGTGGCACCCGAATCAATAATCTATCCTGGGTTCGGAAACGTGACACTCACGATTCCTATATCATCCTCCTGGTTACCGGCAAAGTGGACACCCGATCCATAATTATCCTGGTGTCAGAAAGTGACACTCCGATCATCATATTTATCCTGGTACCGGAACGTGGCACCCGATCCCCTAATTCATCAAGCCGTCTTTTACACTAAGGCATCATCATTCTAATTATATATTTATCCAAGCTTCTTTCCGACTAAGGCAACATTATCATTATTATAAATATCAAGTGAATAGAGGTTCTTCTCAGATTTGGGATTCAATAACTTCACATGTTTGTATTCATCACAATTTTATCATCATATCATGCCAGCCTACAACTTAAGCACATAGCAGGGTTTAAATATTATCAACCACATAATATTCACTATGAAGAGTTACTACGATATTACGTAACATTAAAACCATAACCTCTCCACAGAAGCATTGGGAAGAAATCAAAAGCTATCTTATAAAAATCCGTGATATACTCGTCTCTCTTCTTCCTCTCGAATTTTCGCCCCTTTTATTTCTGTTTTTTTATTCAAACCCCTTCTTAAACCCTAATATTATAAAATTAAGTTTTGAAAGATGGCCACTAATAATCCATAATAAACGTACCGGTTACCTCCTTTTAACCCCCCAAGTAATTAGACCTTATATATTAACCCTCAATATTATAATTAAGGAAATAATAGTCAAAACGGACCCTAACAACGTGTAAAAGAAATCCGAAACCCGAACTGGGATTGAGTTATAGCACAGTGACGGGCCGTCGCGCAATGCGGATGGCAGTCATGCTGTCCGTCGATGCAACAGAGACTTTTGAGGTGGATGGCCCCGTGACGGGCCGTCGCGCCTGCGACGGTCCGTCCGTTGCCAACTCCGTCAAGACGTTTCAGAGAGTCGATTTTCAGTACCCAATTCAGATTTTCTAAAGTGTTTTGAAACGACACCCTCCACGACGGTCGTGTGGGCCCTTTGACGGTCCGCGTGGCTCGTCACATCTGCCGTTTTCCAGAATAAAAATCTGTTGCTCAAAACGAATAAACAGGAGTCATTAATTCACTCAGGTGCAACTTCTATGTTGCTTGTGTCGGAATAGCGTGAGCTTGAGTTAGCCATTGACCGAGTTTCAATTTAGGAAATCCACCCTTATCTCTCAATCCAACATGACTAGAGGATTGACCGGAACTTGGTTACCTAGAGGAACTTTATGTTGAGGAGGAGTTTGGTTGTTTTGAATGCATTAGCAATCCCTCTTTAATCTTTGGGGATGCCGTTTAGTACGTCAAAGCTTATAACCCACAAGAAAATGATTAAAAAAAAAACACAAACATAAGTTACGCTTTGAGCACGCACTTAAAAGAATAACAAAGATGCTTTGTGAAATTTCCTAGGCATAAACATGGCCTTTCATTTATAAGTGTGGCGCGCTTCACAATTATGAACAAGACTATATATAGACGTGGTTTTATGAGACATCATTCCTATGATTATTCAAACTCATGCTCTGATAGCAAATTTGTCACGATCGAGAAGCACCCCGTAGAAGTAACCGATGTCTTCGTCGTTTAAGTGGCCTTAGACAAGCCCTTAGCATACACCATTGCATTTCATAGGTAAATAAAAAGATAGAAAAAATTAACAACCTTACATTTGAAGTTCATATAGACTTTCACTATATCAAAACAGTCCAATCATCTCACACAACCATTTACATAAAGAGGTACAGATTTGGGACATAGCTTAGAACATTTACAAAGATTTCTCATAAGCGAATACAACCAGAGTCTTTACAAGATAGGAAATAGAAAAAATTCATTAGACTAATCAAATAGCATGAACTAGAATGATGGGATTCGCTCTCAGACTTCAGAATTCATCAACTTGGGAATCTATCCAAGCTTCCTGAAAATTGGCCTTGAAACCCCTCAATTTCCCGAACCTACATTATTGTAGAAATAGAAGAGAATGTGGGTTAGTACAAACCACATATACGAAGTATGAAAACATATGCAAGTAAATCATTCAGAAATATGCAAAAAGGGACATTTTAGTACAAGCATGTTAAGTTCACTTTTAAAACCTTTATGCACATTCCAAGAATATAGACAAGTCCATAACATAATCACAACATGACATTTTCATATTACATATTTAAGAGAAACATCATAATAAATCTATAAACAACATTTCATCAATACATTACCAGACCATACCCATAACCCCAATTCAAGTCAACTAGTGTAATGTCTATGTGAAGACTCATAACCCCACATAAACTAAGTAAACTAGAAAAGAGATCATGAGCATTGCCTTTACATCATATAACATCATAACAAGTGTATTCAACCTCATACAAGGTATTCTAGACCAACGACATGTATATCAAGTGAAATCAAGTTCATATGAGATCAACCTTATATAGAGCCATCATTATGCATTTCAATCATAACATTTGTATATAATGAAACAACCCTAGGAATTATTCCCTCAAGTTCCATGTGTGCAATTACTTAAAAAAAAGGTTTACCGACCGATGAAATGCGTCGCTAAATACCTTATTTCGTCGCAATTTTGGTTTAACGACAGAAATTTATACTTCGATATTATGCGCATAGGTAACAATTTATCAAGGAAAACTCAAATCCATCATAAGTTTAGCGACGAATGCGCGACGAATCTCTTCTGTTGTTAAAGCTAACGACCAAAAAAATTATCGTTATATTTGTACTTTTGGTCGCTAACTCTATAAGATATTTCATCGTGTCATCGTCCTTATGACCAAAAATTTATCGTTAATTCCATTGCTTTTACTTTCTATACATTTATACTTTTCTTGTAGCTACAAAAATATTTTTACAAATTCGTCACTTACCATTGCCATTTTATTTTATACATTTCTACCTTTTCTAGCGATGAAAATATTGTTACAAATTCATCGTAAAATTTCATCCCTTTTACTTTTTAAATACATCAATGAAAAAAATATTATGACAAATCCTATTCAAACATTTGATATGAAGTTGCAAAAGCAACTTAATACACAAAAACTAATATTCTCTAAGATCCAAAACACATACGAGACTTCAGATTGTATAACTGTTTAAAAACATCGGAACAAAATTTTCAAGAAAAAAAAACAATATCTAGCCAATAATACTAACAAAGAGAGATTGGAGAACCAAAATCTTCTTCCGAAACTGATGTATGAGCCTCATCAACATTAGCTCGAGTAGGAGTTACAAGAGTCATATGAGTGTTTGACTTAGATGAGGTTGAAGAAATCAATCCACATACCTGCATAACAAGTAAAGTAAGAATTGGTCAATTAGTGGAGGAATAAATCATGTCATAAAGTCATCCAAATTTTTTAGTTTCTATTGTTTAAGAATTCGTACATGGTACTTAGGATTAAGCATCAGTTTCAGACGCTCAGGCACAAAGATTTTTCCCATGAAATGATTTTTCTTGCACTCTAAGACCACTTATCCTTCTTTTCTTTTTCCCTCATGTGGCATGATGATATTCTTGCAATTGATCAACATCCATATTTAACGTTAGGTGTTTGATTCTTATAAATTTCCTAGATACTTTTCTGGTTAAAAAGAGAATAATTAATAGTGAAATTAATATATAAGATCGCCAATAATATCAACTAGTATTAACATGCTTAAATTGATTGTCGAAAGAAAGGGATCAAAGGGAATGAAAAAAAAGTCATCAAAATTCCTACCAAGGAGAAGACAAAGAAGATCATCTCGGAACAACCAACACTTTCAACCAACAGTGAAGCAATCGATATCACCAAAGCTATAGAAATTGGATTTGAGAATTACTATAGGACTACAAAAAAAATAACACTTATGAAAACTTGAAGAGTGTAACATTTGGGAGTTGCCAAGACAATCACAATTGACAAGTCCAAAACTTTTAAAGTGCATAAGATACCACATTAGACATTAATTATAAGGCAACTTAGAACAAGTTGATTGCTCGAACTAAATAAAAGCAATAAGAGGATAATATTGAGAATAAGTTGTTGGGGTGCGTATTCACTAACTTGCGAAGGTCAATTTTAATGTTAGATTATGCGGTAACTTGGTGGATAGTTGCTACACAGTAAATTGATTGAGCAAACTGCTCAGGAACTATCACTTGTTATTGTCCAAATCTATTATATTGTAGCTTGTTGTATTTTGTCCTGACTTAGTCGGTATGCTTACAACACTAGAGAGGAGTAGACTAAAGTTATGGATACCTGCGAGATTAGAGCTGGTATATAGCCAAGACCATGGTCCTGTGTTTGTGATTTTAACTCAGGATTAAAGCACATATAAAATTGGAGGAAATCCTGCTTGTTTCATGGGCATAGGTGTTGGAGTTCATCAATTTGTGGAGGCATGGGTTAATGATTTTTCTCAACAAAGGAACAAGATAAATTTGGAATGATAAAAAGAGTGGCGATGCAGGGATATATTCAAAAATAGAGAGAAACACCGTTAATGGAAAAAAAAAATAAAATGATTACAACAATTTCCACCAACGAATAAATAAGTGATGTAATTATAGAATTATAATTAAAATGGTAATTGAGCTCTTTAACCAACAAAAGATTTTCCATCATGACCGTGAGAATGGATATGTAAATGCAACTCACCTGGTGTTAGATCTCGACCCTTTTCAATAGCCTTTGCAACAATTTTTTTAAAAACATAAGAAAATGTGAAAATATGAAAGAATTATACGGGGTAATATATGATAGTATAAAATGATTTCACAAACTACAAACATACTCCAGAAAATATGGCAGTCCATTTTTTTTCTCAATAAAAGTAGGCATGCAATGCAATTTTATAAATTTACATCCTAAAAGACTTTTAATATCTAAAAAACATATTTGATTCGTTTCGACCTACGATGCTTAAGGCCATGTCATGAAGGTCTATATTATATGATGGAGAAGAAAATTTTGTACAAGAATGATGGTGATTATCTACTTGTATTTCTATTTCTATCTGTCTTAAGTTCTCTCTTTTCCATTACCTAGTTTTCTGAGTATCATTGGTACCTCTTTTGGATTTTAGGCTCAGAGAAGGAATTTACATCTTTTTGGATCACAGATTCATATCTCAGTGAAAGCAAACTCATCACCACAAGTGTATATAACTACCAAATAAGTAAAATATTTATTCAGTGGTAAAACAAATCCACCATCACAAGCTAAGTATGAATATAACTCAACAAAACTAATTCAGCCAACCTTCTCCTAACTAGAATATAAATCATTAGGCTCAATGAACTCTCCTTCCTATAAACCTCCAATTTAGAGAATAATTGTGTGCAATTTCCGTTGCTTCATATTGTTGGAACCCAAAATGGCAAGCAAGCATATCGAGGCGAGAAATAGTGAGAATTAAATTTGATTGAGTAAGAAATAATTCACATGTAAAACATTTAATTGTGTGGTAGAACAAATCCATCACTACAAGTGTACATCACAACCAAATAAGTTAAAAAGAAGTTCAATACACTTACAGTAGCAAAGTCTTATCAACAATATAGAGACTTCACATGTTGCTTGAGTGTTTCATTTGTTCAAAAATCAAGACACTGCCAGCACACAAGATTATATGGGATGTTCGCTTATTACATTACTATGAACTACTTTTTCTATTCACAATTAGAAGTCATTGGCTCCAATAGTATAGTACTACTATTCCTATTCATAGTTAGAACTCATTACTACTATATATTACACATATAAATTAAATTAAGGCTGTGCGAAAATATACTCACAAGTCTCTTGTGATGCTATTCAATAGTAATAGTCTTCTCTGTGAGTTCTTTTTGCAACAACGTTCTAACCACCATAACAATTTGTTGTATTTATTTTTGAATTTTTAATAACCTTGGATGGTATCCAAAATCTCAGCCAACTTTCCCATTTTTCTGTCAGCCCCATATTTTGTCCTAACTGCTTTCCTTTTTCATGCAAGAATAAAATCATTAATTTTTCGTTGCCATTCTTAATCCAATATCCTTCACTTAACGCAATGGAACGAGCCCACTGAACTAACCTGCTTCTAAAGTAATTTATAGTAACCACATTAGTAATCAACCTTCAAATTGATGCAATTTTCTTTATTAAATGTTAATATGACCTCGACTCTCGAGATAATATTTTTTTTTATTTTCTTGGGAGAACATTTTTTCAATTAATACCATTCGGATAAAAAGTTCACTATTTGAAAAGAATCGACTTATTCCTTGTAGAGCAAATATTTGAAGGTTCCAAACTGGAAAAAATATTGAAAATAATTACATGAAGTCTATCATGAAAAAATTACAGTATATAAATAGTAATAGTGCAAGTACTAATTTACCTTGAATGAGAAAGAAAAGTAGGTGTTTGCTGTCCCGAATAATTATTACTCTCAACTTCACCTATTGTGTTGTTCTGGGTAGACTAGTCACCTCCCCTATCACGTTTCTTTGATTAGAGGCACCTTCAGCTATAACTACCTAGGTATGAACTTCCACTAACACATTGTTTGTAATTATACTTTGCACCATACGCACCATATAGTTTTATGACAATTGTTATGCCTTATTTAGGGAAAATTATAAAATCAATAAACTAGTAGATTCATTACCCCTCGATCTTTTATTAGTTAAGTCGAAAGTACATAGAGATATAGAGACAAAAAGAAAGAAAAAAATAGAATGATTTTACCTAAATATATCTTTAAAAAATTAAACTTTAATTTCCCTGAGATGCACCACATAATTTATGAAAAATTATCTTTCGATTTTCAAAGGTTACTTTCAATTTTTGAAGAAAGTAAACTAGAGTCAAAACCCTAGACCCATTTCTTCAATCACACCATCAACCCCAAAGAAATTTCTTCATAACATTAAAAGGGAAAACCTTAAGTTCTAAAATTATTAGATAACTGAGCATAAAAAAATGATGAAAAGTACTACATGTGAATCAGATATGAAATAACTATAACATTTTAGACATTAATAGACACTATTATTACTTTTTGATGAACCAACAACAATGAAATGATTTTTCCTTAGAGAAATGAGCACATCGAGAAGCAAAGAGGAACAGGAGCTCAAATTTCCTTCCCAAAGATCAATGAACAATGGCTTTGGAAATATTTTTTTCCCACAGAAATGTTGCTCTGTATTTTGTGTTGAGAGAGAGTGATTTATTTTTTGTTATGGGATTTGTGCCCTACAAATATTTTTACTATACGATAGCGACGATTTTTGTAAAGGTTCTTTAATTTCGTTGCTATGTATGCGTCGCTAGTTTTATAAGAAAGGTAGTCATAATAAAACAATTTCAAGAAAAAGCTTAATAACATTAACCACAAAATGTTCTTGTCATTCTGTCACTAACACTTAAATATAGGGACGTTTAACTTTATCGCCAATTTTTTCGGCAATTATCAAATTTAATAGGAAAAATAAAGGCGCCAAACTTAATCCCGGAAATTTAGGGACGAATTTTAGCTTTTTTCTCTATTCCATTGCTATTTTCGTTCCCCATAGTTTTTATATCCTGATAATTATCGATAATTTATCTATTTCCGTAGAAAATCTGTCGTTATTTAGCGATGGAATATTGTTTGTTGGTATAATCCGTCACTAAATGATATATGTTTTTAAGTGAATGTATAGGTGAAGTCCTATTCCCTTAACTACACTAGTACACCTCTAGAGTCATCCTAGTTATTATGCATCTTTTTACTTTCATTCATTCATTTTATTTTTGAGAAACTTTGCCATAAATGACAATAGACCATGTGAGCTAAACATGGAAACCACTGTTATGCTTTCATACCCTCTTTATGCTAATTAGCACTGTAGTTTCCACCACATGAGATAACATAGTGTGAACCTCTCTTCCTTTATGAAGGAACATCTCTCATTGTCAACTTCACTCTGATCTAATCTCAATTCTCTTTTTGAAGAACCTTTAAGTGTTTCTTAAACATTAGTTCATATAACATATTCATAGATCATTGTTTATATGATGAGAATGTACTTTCACCAAAACCAACATCATGTGAGATCATTGCTTCATAACATAGTCATAAGATGTTCATGAGAATTACCATCAATTTCACATAGTCACACACCTATCATCATCTCACAATTCAGACATTCATAGAGTGATCATACCTTCATAAATTCTTTATTCATATTACAATTGAAAAACATTACCAAAGATAAGTCAACAATAAAATAATAGCAATAACTAGTTCATGACCTTAAAGGTCTTTACCAATGCCCTCCATGAAATCCATTCAAGACCCCATTTCAAATCAATGATATATAGTGCTCAACCCATTATCCTCATCATACAATAAACTATTATACAAAAATACCCTTAATATCATTATCTCTAGACATCAATGTACATAATCCAAAGGTTAGGGTATGGGGAAGAGAGACATCCATGGTTTCCTAGGATATAGATCAATAACCATCAATTAAGTATCAATATAAAATTAAACAAACCATAGTAATCATCATTTATCATAATTAATCCAAAATTTTAGTTTTAAAAGAAACCCATTTGTAGAGAAAACAGTTGAATTCGGGTGATTTTGAAATCACCTTTGAATGGAACTCTTGGGGAAATAAATCCCAAGAGTGAAAGAATCCATACATTTAGGAAGAGTTTATCAACGAAATTGAGCAAGACACTTGGAGATTTGATATTATTCTTGAAGCTTCTATGTTTCTTCAATATAGTTTGGGGTAGAGAGAGAATGTAGAGAGAAGTGGGTGTAATCGGGTTTCAATGTGGGATTAGCTTTCGATGTGGGAATAGAGTGATAAATGACTTAAACCAATGTATGGTAAACCCCCAAAATACCTAAAGTACCCCTCTATAAGTTGATATTTTAAAATAAAACTCCAACTTGACCTTGACTTTGGAATCCCATCCGTCCTTCATGCCCTACTTCACGAGTTGTGAAGAGCTCAATGGTTCATGGTGGTGCTCGTGATGTTTGGGGCAGTAGCCTCCCAAAACAAAACTCTCTTCCTTCTCTTTTTTTCTCTCTGTAGTGGAAAATGTCATTGAATACCAAGCTAGGTTAGATTTTGGGGGCAATAAAGGGATGATTTCACCATCAATTCTTCATCAAACGTTAAGGTATGTGATCTAATTCACCTCTGAGACCTATTCCCCAAAGGGTTCCTTCAAAGTATTTTCAAAAGTTGAGTTTTCATGTGGGTCTTTCTAAATCTCGAAATTAATTTTATGAATTGATTTGTTTATGTTTTCTATTGGATAATATGAATACATTAACATGTATTCTAACTTAATTATGATATATCTTGTTGGTTTGGTCTAGTTTGTAGAAGATGACCCTTAAGCTTAACCCTAGGTTTTGATCTTTATATGAATTAGGTGGTATTGGTTCAATTGAATTGGTTATTGGTTGAATTAATACTATATGATGTTTTTATGCTAATTGTGAACCAATTAGGGTGATTTGTAGTATTTCATGCTAGTTTTAGTAGAGGATGACAGGTTATTAAAGTATGTTGTGAATTAACCTAGGTATCTTGTCTTAAGCTATGATTTAGAGTATGAATTGTGATGTGTGATTTATCAGACTTGTATCATGTTGATGGTTGACTTATGACTCTGGATAACCCAAAGAGGATAGAATTGAGGGTTTATGTAATACCTTGATAATGGAAGATTATACCTACTTGGTAAGTCTTATGATCCCTATTTTTTACTTCAACATTGTGGTTATTGGTGGATTAAGTTATGAGAGTTTTTTAAAATGTATCGAAATAATCCTGTATTAGGTGATCGGGTGGTATGTGATGACTTGGAAATGTCTTTATTAGGATTGTGGGTATTGGCTTAAGATGTAAATGTTATAAGGATGGATGATCGATTTACCAAGTGCTATCATTATTGACGATGTAATATGCTAACTCACTAACGAATTGTAAATGAAAGTATTTATATTCATGCATTCCTATTGAGCTATATGGATGTGATTATATAAGTGTTAAGAACCTATGACCTACAATCAGTTATGACGATTATACGACAATAAAGAAATTTCAAAAGGGACTTAGCATAGAAACGAGTGAACTTGACAATGGGAGGTGATGACTTTCCATAGAGAAAGTTTCACCCTATAGTTCCACATGTGGTGTTGACTCCTCAATGAGCGATACTCATCCAAGGGATTCCTATGGAAGGATGCCCCAATTGTCAAGTGGTATGATAGATATCTCTTAGTTATTTACCTATGTTGCCCCCATAGGAAGACTGGGTAGTAAATCCACCTAGAAAGCTACATTTATGTTTGGTTTTACTTTGAACGGTAGACCATCTTCCTTCCGTATAAAGTTTTACAACATCGGATTCCGCACTTAGCTCTTGTCGTCTATGTCGGTTAAGGCAAGTGTTCCCTGAACTAAAATGAAGCAATGAAGTATATACCAACTAGGGTAACTTGATAGACTTGAATTAGCTTAGGTAGGGGTCTGGGACTATACCTATGTCTTGCACTAGTTCCCCTTAAGGGAACCTTAGGAGGTTGTTCTTCTGTATGAATATGTTGTAATGATATATGATATTATATGATAGAACTTGCCAACATTGTTATACTATTGATGATTAGTTTACTTATGTGACATGTTTGGTCTATTTGGTTAAAGTAAGATGATATTGTACTCTCAATGTTATCTTCTTTAATGTATGATGTTGGTCCATGATTCTTGTTGGGTTTACTTGGATGAGTAAAGTTATGGGACTTTCTTGTCCTTGCACTTGTTGTCTTTATAAGATTCCCTCGGTAATTATCTTGCTTTATTTGTTAACATGTACTCTATAATCTTGGTGCTAATTTACTTGATGATAGGGGGTTACGGGTAAGATGTATTCAATTATAGGATATGCATGTTGACTGCCTAGACTTGTGTTGTTGTTGTTGTGATGTACATGCCAATGGTACATGAACACTCATTTTGTTGACCATGGTATTGGTTGAATATCATAAAGGGTTTAAATAAAAGTGCATACGCTATGAATGTCCCCTCTTTGGCATTATCAGTTTTCATATATGAGTGCATATGGTTTCATAATTAGTACAAGTGGTGTACTAACCCCATTTATTCCAATTCTCCAACATTTTAGGTTTCGGACGTTGAAGGTATTTTGAAGACGACATTGAATAAAACTTGGATATCTTGATCATCCAAGTAGGGTAGGTCCTCAATATCCAAGAGCGATGCCACTATCTGGAGTATAGAGTTATTTTTAGTTAAAGACTTGTATTGTTCTTTCTTTCCATTTAGTATGAAACATTATAGCCCATGTTAGGCATTCTTACTTTGATGTATGGGTTATGCCCATGTTCCTACACTTTTATTAAATGTTATGAATGAAATAGCTTCTTATACTACTATGTCTATGATATCTTTTATATACTATGTGGCAATGAAAAGTGAGACTATGTAATCTCCGTATACAACATCTAAGTATACTGGAACAACACACACACACATATATGTGTGTGTGTGTGTGTGTGTGTATCTAGAGGTCTATGTAAACCTCAAGTAGAAGTAATTAAAAGTATTAATATATTCTGCGTTTTTGACCTATGAATGTAATGATGTAGCTTAGATGCAATTCTTATCCGCAAGAGAAGACGATGTCGGTTACGTCTAGGGGGTAAACCCGGATGTGACATAAGTATAGACTTATGGTACTACGACTAAATGATAAAGATCCTTGTTGATCTATATTACTCATGATCGATGTGCTTCTAGTGTTACCTACTTGTTTGCTTCTTGAGTGATGATTTAAACATTCTATATGTGATTTGAATGATCATACATGTTGACATCTTGATGAAATGACATGTAAGGGCAATTTCATGATTAGGAGAAGGATGTTCCTCCTATGAACATGAGAGAGGCCTATGTGTCTGATGCAATTAAAAGTGAGTGAATAAAGGTTTTTCTTGCTTTTTCATCATTTAGAAATCTATATAAACTTCATAAGTGAGGAGTCTATGTGAACTCCCTATATAATATGTGCTAAGTCTAAGTATACTTAACTATGTAAAAGTTTTAATTTTCTGCATTTTCTTTACCAATGATATGTCATGATGCATTCTAAGGGCCAGTGTAAGGCCTCTACGAGGACGATGCCAGTTACGTCTAGTGGGTGCTCCCCGGTTGTGACATCCTTGAATTATTAAAATTAATTCAATTACTTCTACCTCAATTTCCATGAGCCTCATTATGGGCCGTATAAGACTCCAGAGCTCGTGTGAAGTATCATTCAAGTATCCTTATATTTAGACTTCAACTTCATTTTAGCTTGCAACATTACCTTGATTAAGTCACCACATGCCGTATAGGGTCTCATTCACTTGTACTTAGTTTTTACCATCTTGGCTATTTAGCGGTTGGTATCAATGATTTGTATGAAGGTGCACGACTCGCATAACCATCCTTCACTAGCCACTTCCCTATGATTTCAATCTTTTCTCTTTCCACTCCTTTTAAAACCTTTTTTCCTACACATTTATACCAAAATGCATCATATCGACAAAAACATGCTTGGTTATTTGGATTAATCATTTTGTTTGGGTGTTAATTGTGGACATCACTACACCATGAAGTTCACAAACTGGAGTGTTGACTTAGAACCTATAGCAACACCAGAATCAAGTGATTCAGGATCTAGCAGGTTAACCACCAGTGGGTCTCATGGTTGAGGGTGGTCATGTATTGGTAGTTGGGGTTCGATGTGAAACTCTTGTTTCTTCTAATAGTTTATGAGTAACATAGGTATAAGAGGTTCCGAAATAAGAATCTACCCTAGTTTTAGGGTTCAAAGAGTTAGGATGCTTACAAGTTCTTGACCACTTGCCGAAAGTTACTAGAGGCGATGGGATTAGCTGAGTCACATGGATTCTGCTATACTACTCTAAATATACATGGACCAATGAGAGAGTGTAAGAGATTTTATTCAGGGTATTTTCTAGTTTGAAATATTCTAGTTACTATAGAGGTATTTGCTAGTGATTTTACGACCAATTCATCCTTTTGAGCATGCGTGTAACACCCCGAAAATCTAATGAACTAAGATAGAGTCTAACATGTAAACTAGTAGCCTAAATGGGGTTGAACCTAATTATTAGAGTTCTAAGATAAACTCCCTATGTTAGTATAAGTGTATTAGGACCTAAACGTCAAGGCATGACCCTAATAGGAACCACAGCCACGGGTTCTTGAGGTAGTGGGCCTTGGTTTTCAAGTGCAGGCCATAAGACGTTTTCTGAATGGGTGGGTCCGGCCACAAATATTTAACCATGCCCCGTTGTGGGCTCTTGTGTCTAGCTAGCCTCCTCAATTCCGAAGTCTCTTAAAGAACAAGAACCATGTATTACGTCGTAGACCCACTCATGAGTACGGTTTGTACCTTGGCCAAAATGATAAGACTTTAACCTAAGCTATGAGTTACCAGTACGGTCAGTGGATCCATCCATGCCGTGTGGGCGGGGGTCATGGATGGGGTCTGTAAAGCTCTCTAAGATTCGGACAAGGGTGTATTAATTTAGGTAAATTATATTTTTATTATTCAAGGGTGGGGAAGGTTTCTATTAGTTAATTAGACATATAAATATTTATAAACTATTAACTACCTTTCTAAAACCTAATAATTCACAAGACTAACACTAAAAAGTAACTCCCCTCTCTAATATTTCTCTCAGTAAGACTCCGTTGAAGAGATAGATCAAGGTCAACTCTAGGGTTCATGGAGGAGCCTTTCTTCTTCAATTCCTTGTAGAAATAATCCTAATGTATGGTTGATTTCATGTATGGGTAGTTATCCCCCATAGAGCTCCTTCAAACTTGGTTTTAAAGATTCAAAAGTTGGATCCATGTGGAGACATGAGATATTCATTCATTCCGGTCATTATTCCCCCAAAACCTAGGGTTTTCAATATATGTCATGGTTCCAAACCAATTTCAGTTATTGATTTATTGTTTATTATGTTTAATTATGAGGAATTATGATTGTATTGATGGATTATTGTTGATATAAGAAGGAAATATCCCCATGGACCCATGATTCCCTCATATTTTTGAAGTATGCATTAATATGTGGGTTGATTGAGATTATAAGTATGTCAATTGATTATCTTTACATGAATTAAGTTTTTGAATCGTGATATTCCCCTATATTATGCATTAATTCGAGAAGTTATGGTCGAATTTGACTTATAGCGTTGAAGGGAAAATTATGTATGAGCTTATGATTCACTTAGATAGTTGAGATCCTATAACTATTGGGTAATTGTTCTATTGTTGCAAGACATTCTCCCTTTACCCCTACTCATATATATGTACAAATTGTCTATGAATATGATAATGTAGTCGTAATGATTGAAAGGTTGTTCTCATGAAACACTATGAACATGATGAGAAAGGTTTACACACATATTGATGATTCTAAGGTTGAAAGGACATTCTCGCCTAATGAATCCATTAGCTATAACGATACAATGTTGGTTTGAGGCCTAGTGCATTCTTTTATGAACACGAACATAAGTAAAGACTAAACATTAATACAAAAGGGAATTAAGCTTAGCATCGAAAAGATATGAAAATGAGATGGAAGCTTTTACACTAGTTAGTCCAGCTTCCCCATTTGGGTTCCAGATACGGTTCTCTCATGAGATGGAAACATTTTACCTCAGTTAGTCTGGGTTTCTAGTAACAATCTCTTTCTTACATAACTATGTGCCCACATAGTTCCTTAGCTAGTGGATACACCTAAAAGCTAAACATGTTAGTTTTACCTAAGACAAGGAGGAAACCCCTTTTCAATATGTAGCATGACACCGTATTCCATGTAGCTCGCATGGTCTATGTTTGTTAAGGATATATTTCCCTATATGAAATGAACATGACCAAGAAAAAGAATATAAACTATGAGCAAGAACATGGGTTATGTACTATCATTCCTTAAGAGGTTCTGCTTCGTATAAATGGGGGTATGAGAATTCATTCAAGCGTTGCATAAGTGGACTTTGAGAGTGATTGTGGTATATGCTCTTAATGACATTATGCTTTATGAGTTTATGCATATTCTCTATGATTCATGAGCATGAATATGAACTATACTTATTATTTCTTAATGAACTTTACTTAGTATGAGTGAGGGTATGGGACTTTACTCATACATTGCACAAGTAAACTTATAAACGGTGTCATGGTGTGGTTTCCTTATGACATGAAGATGTATGAATCGATGTATGCATGATATGAATTATTTTTAAGAGTGACTCTTGTTATTATAAGCGATGAACATGAATGTCTCCTTGTCTACGAGTGTTGGATATAGATTAGGTTGAGATACGCTAAAATTTACTCTTGAAAAGATTACAAAAAAGCGGTCCGCATCATAAAAAGAAAAACC
Organism: Solanum habrochaites; assembly: GCA_027704765.1. NCBI lineage: Eukaryota > Viridiplantae > Streptophyta > Magnoliopsida > Solanales > Solanaceae > Solanum > Solanum habrochaites. Next base: position 76,644 of record JAKWJA010000615.1, read on the forward strand.
CAACTGTGAATGTTGGGTCGTTCCACAGGAAATGGTCAGACTAACTATATTCTATATTACTTCTATTTAGTCATTATTTCCCAAACTAATAAGGGGGTTCGATTAGATAAAATCAATTAGCTAATAAAGTTAACAAGTGACAAATTCAAGTATTGGGTTTATCAAGTAATGAGAGTAACTAGGCCGTAACTGTTCCCCACAGGCTCTTAATCGGGTAATTCTAGTTATAACAATCCTTTTCCTAGTATCTTGCATGTCGAAATAATAAGTTGGTATCTCTAAATCCTTGGTCAAGCCATCTAGAGAATTTCACACTGCCGTACCTGTCCGGCTACGTGTGTTGCTTTAACTAAACCTATAATTACCTCATATTGGCATCATATTCGATTTGACTAAGTTTGTTACTTTCGTACCAATCTCGACATCTAGCCTATTAGATAGTATCCGCAAATCTATGTTGATAATTCTTTTCCTATTATCCTACCTCCTGGTCCGGCAAGTTGCAATAAGGTGGTTCTAACGTTGGCCATCCGTTAAAAGACTTTCTATGGCGAACGAATTAGAATACATCAAGACACTATTTCTAGAATTGTTATTTTTGCTAGATTTGTACCTTGTGATTTACCATGGGCCCCCAACCATAAGTTATGGATTTAGTTACCCAAGCACTAATCACCCAATTCAAATTGATAATAAAATAATTCATACACTTACTTTTATTTGAATGAAGAAAATCCAGAAATTCACTTGAATAATTCACAAAAACACCAACAATTGATTCCTGAAAAGTATGATCAAATATAAAAATCAAGAGTTCAATACTTAAACAAGAGAACTAAAAAATATCCCAAAGTCTAACCCCAAATATACGGTTTTTCAAACTATTTATAATAAAATAAAACCTAATAAAAGAAGAACTCTATTTCAGGCAAATTTGTCCAAAACGCCTTTGAATCGACAATCCCTGCGACAGATCGTCATGGACACGACGGTCCGTCATGGGCTACGTCATTCCATACTTGGCATAATTTTCTGCTGCGCTCTTCATCAATTTTTTGTTACCCTCGACGTATAGATATGACGAACCATTGCAAGCACAACGGTCCGTCAAGGGGTTGCATAAACCACAACACTTAGAAACTTCTTGAAATTGGGTACTGGAACTACTACTCTGACAGCCACGCGAATATCTGCAGCCGCGATCATCATGGCTCCGACCTTCACATCCTGAGCTCTGTGTACACCTTGGTCAGACTTCCCCAACTCTTCGCATCCCTTTTCTTTCTTAACTCTTTATAACTGTGACACCTACGGACTGTAACAGTACGATGGACCGCGTAGGATCTATAGGTGGTCACTCGCAATTTCTGATCAAATCATCCACGTTCTTCGATTTGGACAGATTTCCTGCAAATAAAAAGAAACGCTAACATTCAAAAATTAATACAGGCTTTAGACACCCCTAACTTAAGGGAAAATACCTTTAAGTACCGTTAACCATGGTACGTTAAAACACCCTCAAGTTAAATTCTTTGTTTTTGTCCCTCAGCGATGCACTATGACTCCCTAAAAATCCTTTGTACATAGAGTATCCGTCTTTCAACTTTCGCAATCCTTTGGCTATCAATCCTGGATTAATTCTTCATTATTTCATGCATGCTATCCCACAGCTGAATTTAGAGTGATCGACGCATGACACAGACACCCCACTTGACACTATCCTCTTCGATAGCTCACTTGGTTTAAGTTCACTATACACCTCTTAGGATCACTATGACTTTCTTACTTGTAACAACTATGCTCCATGATCAGGTAGGGTATATTTAGGTATATTTTAGTGACTTGGTTGCCCTCCTTGACATATCGGTTACGAGTCCTACCTTTTTATCATTTTATATTCCGCCCTTTTTCTATATCTTTCACACCTTGCTATGTCCCTTCTTTATTCTATTGTATAATTGTCTCTTTTCTTTTCTTGCTGTATTTATTTATAATTTTTTATTTCACTTTATTTCAACAGGTTTTTTGAGTCACTTTTCATTTGTATCTTTCTCTCTCTTTTGTTCTTTCAAACCCAATTTCATAGCATTCCTCATAATAGCCACCCGCACTCTTGCTTTGCCATGAGTCGAAGTACACAATACCCAAAGTTGGGTCAGGCGATGAAAGGTTATTTACTACTGCATTTACCCCACCCCAACTTATGGCTTTTGGCATAATATGAGGTGTCACATGTCCAAGGAATGTACCAGGGTCCCCCTCTTATTCCCCGACAAGATCAGGTGGGTGAAAAAGAAAGGTCTATTTTAAGCTCAATCATTCTGATCAAAGGGATTAATTTTTCATTAGATTTTTTTTTAGTAGGATAAAGATTGGCGCTAAATTGAACAAGAGCTATGATCCTTTCTTAATTTGTCCTATTACAGCTTACTTTTAACAGGACTAACAAGAAAGTTCTATGCTTAGTACAATGTGGAATATTCAATTTTCCTCACACGTCACTTGACATCTCATTACTCTACCAGATTATTAGACAGACCTAAGTTCGATGTCTTAGACTTATGGTTATGCCTGGTATATCGCTATGTCATGCTAGATCCACAATTTATCAATACTATGTGCCTAGCAATGACATCATTTTCATTACCAAGCAGGATGCTCATTGTGTTTTTAGCAATCTGTTAGAGTTTACAACTATGTACACATATATAGACAATGTGTCCTGTTAAACACTAAAAAAATCAGTCTCTTGGAAAAAGACATAGGCAAGAACCCCCAAAAAGTATCGTGAGTTGGGTACACAGACTTCACCCTACCACTCACGCTCCATTTAACCTCACCCCCTAAAAAGATATCCATTGTCCCCAGGCATAAAATACTCCAAAATATAGAGTGGTAAGTGAAGCAACTTGAGGCTCAACGCCGTCGATAACACGCTTGTGGCTTCAGGTGTCTGTAAACCACTCCCTCTGATATCTGGACACCTCATTTGGTCCCTCAGCATCACACAACAACCCTTGTAGTTGCTCTCTCATAGAACAGTCATATCAGTAGCGCTCCTTCTCTGCCTCAACAATAGTGGAGCTAGATGCCCAGCAGCCAACTCAACAGTCCTCAACTAACGGGCCTCCTCATCAACAATTGGGGCTCTCCTAGAAGCCTCCAACTCTCGATGCCCTCAACTAACGGGCCTCCTCATCAGCAATCGGGGCTCTCCTAGAAGCCTCCAACTCTCGATGCTCCCTCTTCTGTGCCCTAGCCTCATCCTCATGTCGACCTCTATGTCTCTTGACATGCTCTCGTGGTGGAGGTGGTGGCACTACACTAGTGGATAATAAGGCCGCCAAAATAGTATCCTCGGCAGGCTCTACAGAAGGGGCCTCAGACTAGGGCACCTTAGCCTCTACAATCGTGTCCATGTCCGCTCGCAGACTCTCTACCGCAGCCTGAAGGGTCAAAACATCCATTGGAGGGGCTGTCCAGGCTAGCACATGCAACCCAAAAGCGTCCAGGCGCTGATGAACCTCCATAATCTTTATTTCCGTGTGCTGGGCCATCTTCCGCTCCATGCGCTCCTCAGCCTAAGAAATAGAGTTCTGCATCCAAGACTGGATGTGATGCAGAAGAGTGGCCATTTGGGCCTCAAGTTTCTGGACCCTAGAAAGTGGGACAAGAGTGGTGGAGTTTCGATGATAGGAGCTCACAGTTGTGCTAATCCACCTAGATAGACGCAACCTGTGGGTGGTTTTAGTAGGCTAAGATGTATCTTGGGTAGCCGCTTGGGCTTGCTCTACTGTAACCGCCAGGTTCTCACCAAGTACAGGTACCTCTTGGCCGGGCCCTCTGCTTGGGGCCAACTCATGGCCTCATCCCTGATAAGGCCTATATCAAGCAACAGTGTCGGGGCGGTTTCTTGCTCTGATCTATGTGACAATGGGCCACAGCATGCGGCGCCTAGCACAATGCATACACCATGCCACGTAAAATGGGTAAGTAGTAGTGACCTTGAAAGCCCTCTAGTGCATGACCGCCTGAAGAAGCCAAGTGAAGTCCACCTCAAACCCTGCTATCATCGCTGCCATCAGAACTGCACAATCACATGTGACTATATTATCTACAGCAGTGGGGGAAAGGTAGTGGCAAACTATCAACCACAGAAACTTGGTCGTGAAGGTTAGGTTAGCCTTCTTGATGGATCCCTTCGGCTCAGACCCAGTTAGCAAGCCTCTTCATCCAAACAGGAAAAATCCTAAGCCACCACCTCTATGGAGTTCTCCTCCTCAACTCTAACTCCCAGAACCGTCCATCTTCAAGAAGTTTCCACGGTAGTTTAACTCGGGCGGTGATAATATTCCTGGTGCATCAAAATCCTCGCCCTATAGATTACCGTGGATGGCTAGTAATGAAGTCTTCCCTCTTGCCATGGACTTCGGATATGAATCTAAGGGAGCCTTTTTGGCGGGGGCTCCCCGCCTATCAATCTGGGATCGTAGATTTTCGCCACATACGGGCGTAGTAACTCTTTGACCAACTTCCCACTGTATCGGCCCAAACCGAGCCTTCCCATCTAAAGCAACACTACCTGGTGAAAGTGCATGGATATCCGGCTGGGGGGGAACTCCCTGTAAGGATCCGCCTCTCCAAGGGTGGTTAAGGTCCGGTCCATGACTCCTTATCATCCGCAGAAGCTTGGTCGTTTGGAGTACACCTGAAATTGGCCCTCAACACAACACAACCAACCACCCCCGTTTGGGCTGGTCGGCAAACCCGGTGGGGACTCCATTCACTGGTGTCTGGAGTAGAATCGGCACATCGCCTCCTCAACGAGGCAGATTGGATGCAGTTTCAAGGCAAAAGCCTCTCACACCCAAGACGTCTTCTGAACCCGATAACTTCTCTCCTTTCCTCAAACCGAAGCATCGCTGGAGCGTGTAGCAGACATAGAAGGTGTGCCAGTCAGTATGCGCTCCTCTTCAGACTGGGAGGCAGTGAATACGTTGGGCGCCACCTTTGTGGGGGTGGCTCTGGTGGTACGTGCATCCCGTGAAGGAGTGACAGTGCCTGGGGGCACGTATTTGGTGTCACGCTCATCATCAGAGCCAATGACCAGTGGGGAAGATGGGGCGACTAACTTTGATCCCCCTCGTGCGTACACGTAATCTAGATTTGGTGCCATAAGTGTTAGTACCTGAAAAGAACAACAACTAGTACCTGTCGAAATTCTGTGCTGGACGACTAACTAGTCGACTCTCCGTCGTGATCATGACGGACCATCACTGTCCATCATGAAATACTTGAGAAAGAATGTCTCTGACAATCACGATGGTTGTGCAGGACAGACCGTGGAGACCATGACGGTCAATCATAGAGGTCTGTCGTTGGACACTTAGAAAAGATTTTGAGACCCTTAGGAATAGGGTCTCTGACAACTATGACGGTTGTGCAGGATGGACCGTCGAGGGAACGATGGTATTTTTTATAGTTCGTCGACGGACATTTAGAGAAAATAAACTGGAATTTGTGGGACGGACCACATGACGGTCCGTCGACGGGGTATCATTCGTCCTTCACGGACAGAACTGGGGATGCCTCTCTCATCCTCTAAATGCTAATCAAAATACTAGCATCCAAGGCAATGTTTCTCAGTTTTAGCATGCTTTGGAGACTATCAACCTAGGTCATAAACAATATCATAGAACCTACACCCCCTTCTAAAACTTTAGTTAACATAACACCCCCTTGTTGACACCTGCAATTTTGCCCCTCCCGATATATTACTTGACAAGCTTCTTAATTCAAAATGATTTTCCAAATAATTAGTTTTCTAAAAATTATATATACTATATATATATATATATATATATATATATATATCTATATATATATATATATATAATATTTCAAGTTAATTTACAATAATTTCATCATCTTTAATATAATATATTTATTTTACATGACTATTTAATATAATAAGTAATCTTACATGTTCTTCGAAAATTGTCTCAAAAGATTTTACTTTTACATAACGTCTAGAACTAGCTTTAGATATATATCAATTTAGTTAATTTACTATTTTTAACGTTGAGATTATGAAGCTCTTTAAATTAATTTGTATTAACTCAATCCCTAGAATCCGTTTGAGATAAATTTAAGATTTCTGTTCCAACCTCCCAACTTGATTATTTATCCCAGCCCACCAGAAAACATGAGGCCCAAACCCTTTCTTCTTTTTCTAAATCGGTAGTTCCCAGCCCACATAAAGTAAAACCAGGCCCATATTTTCAATTTCGGCCCCTTTTCCAGTCGACCCGTCCAACCCCAAATCCCTTATTAACCTGACTGAACCTGACCCGCGCTCGAGACGGGACAGAAGTGTGGGCAGCGGTGATTCCAATTATCGATCTGTTTTTTCTCGTCTTTTTCAAAAGCACGCGTAGCAGCGATTGAGATACCTCTGCGTGTTTCGAGAGACGCGCCAGCATTCACAAAGGTTCGACGGAATCACTTCACGAGCTTCACCCGTAAGGGGAATAGCGGGAGGAAGTACTATCCTTTTTGTCGTTTCTCTCCATACGTTTTTAGCAGGATGGCAGACCGCGGCCTCGTCCTTGCCAGCCCAAGATGGGGACACGAAGCATGCCAAGGATGAAGGATGAATCTCAGCCCTCCACCTCATTTACGTACCGTTTGAGTCGAGAGAATTCAGGAATATTCGAGTCTGTTTTTTGTGTTTGGGAATGAATTTCGAAGTGGGTATGGATCTAACCCGATTGTCAATCTCTTTTTTGGAGCTAAAGCTTTGGCTATTTAATCGACTGGAGGGCAATTTTTTTTGGGGAGGGGGGTGTAGTACGAAATCTTGAGGGAAGAGTCCCTTATCAAGTTTCTTCTGAAAGTAGGATATACGGGGATAATAATTTTTTTTTAGTGTTTTGAGTTCAGCAGTGTCGATAAGTTTTTTTTGCTTGTTTTTATTTGTAACGCAAATCTTCTAGCTATTGGACGTTCGTCTCTCCCTCTCTTCTTTTTTGTATTGTTGCTCACTAACAGAGAGTTACATAGAGTCTAGAAAGGGACTATTAGAGATCATCATTCGCGGCTGGGTTTGCGTGGTGGAAGATTTCATCTCGTTCCCGTCCCTGTTCTGCTGCACCTCTGAAGGTAAATGTTCCCCAGTTTTGTTTGATCTCCTCGCATTAAGATACAGTTAGTTATGTCTTTCTACCTCTTTGTGTGATATCGTTGGTGTATTTATTTTGGCTATTTGCTTCTATTTGTCAATGTATTAGATTCTAATCTTCCTCTACCATAGATCTCTATGTTTCAATTCCTTTTATTCGACATTCTTTGTTTCTCATTTCGTTTAAGTAAGGATAGTTTCGTAAGTATGATTGTCATTTGTGTGAGCCTCAAAGTTGCGAGCCAACTGATGCATAAATCTTCTGACATTGGTTTATTCATTGTTTCCGTCCTATTGTTTCATTTTTTTTAATTTTTTTTGTCTTAGCATGTTATTGGTATGAACCAGCTTGTTGGGAATCCTCATACATGCATTGTTTCAAACACTAGGTTAGCTTTAATTGTTCATGCTGCTTATTCCATGTTGTTGGACGTCCGGTCAGCTTGACTGTAAGTTTTCCGTTTGGGGTTTGATGTACTTGTCCCCATCTCGAAAAATACAAATATGCCTTCCCTTTTTGGTCGAGTGAATACGAAAACTATCTACAACAAATTTAGATGATCTGCAGCCTTCATTTGTTTAGATGTCAATGATAAATCATGCTAATAATTGAACGGTCTATGTTTGCTTTCGTTTATGTATGCTTGTGAACGTGAGAACTCGGGCAAATTTTGACTTACTAGTCGTGCGAAAATTAGTTTTTCCTTTTCAAAGCAATTTAATCTATGATTAACTGCGGTTCATTCACATCTTATCCCTTTGTGTTGGAATTTATGATCGCTACTCTGGTAATGTTTTTCTTTCCAAACTGGGATGAAGCTTCGATGTAATTTGTCTCCCTTTTCATAGAAGCGTTGGAGCGTGACCTATTTTTTTTTTAATCTTTTTTTTACATTCTTATTTTCCTTGTTTTCTTTTACTTATTGTTTAATGTTTATGAAATATGCATTTTCTATCGTAAGGCAACAAACCAGTGGTAGGTTTTGTTTAGTTGACATTTTAGAGTGTTGCATAACTTTGCAGGTCCCTAAATCTCCGTACCTACTGATTTTGACCATTTCTTCGATTAGCTTAAGCTTGCCTAGTCTCTTCATAGTATCCATGAATTTGATGTATGGTGATAAGTATTCTTTTTACTCGATATTCGCTCACTTTTAAGCGTGATCCTTTACTCGTTCAGTTAATTTTTTATTTGCATGTAAAATTTGCTCGAGTTCGTCAAGAATTCTTCATTTCCCGCATATCAAGAAGTCCATCAAGGCTCTAACCTTTCTTCTCAAGTCAAACTTATGAAAATTGGTGTACAAGTTTTCCAAGAAAATAAAAGAGGGCCACGGAGGGAGAGTAAATGAATTTGGGCCAAGGAGGGCCACTTATTTATTTTTTCTATTGTATTTATTTTGGCCATAAGCCCTTGTTGTCTCTTACTTTATAGTATTATTATTGTATGTTTAGATTAGGATAGGTACAAAAGAAAGAAATGGGTTAAAAACCCAAAACAGGTGGGTCCAATTTTTGGCCAAAGCGGACAGAACTCGGGATTGGACCCAAAAATCTCTTTCCCTCTCTCTTTACCTATCGCTTATTTATTTTGATTGATTGCCTCTAGTTGTAAGGTTAGAAACTCGCAAATCCCGGCAAGCGCTACCGTATTTTTTTTTATCATATGTTTGAAATCACTCGAAAAGGTAAATAATAAAAAACTTAAAATTAAAATTTGGTAAGTCTTGATTGAATAGTAAAAGTCAATGTTGCATTTTCGAAACAACTCTCATCAATTTATTTCAAGAATTCAAATTGGAAATTTTAGCCAAATAGTTAGTTGCTAGAAAACCGCAATTAGCCAAATATTTTAGGTGCTTAACACCTTCCTAGAGTATTAATAGGAATCCCCGAACCCCTCTGAACATTTTCGAACAATTTTCTGTGTTAAATTATTTGAAAACCACATTTTTCTTGTTTTTTCTTAAAAATTAAGTGGTGATCTTTAAAAGTCGAAATTTTCTCAAAACAAAATATCTTTCCAATTTCGGATAAAACAGAAATGGCGAATCTATTGGGGATTTTGGAGAGGATTCTAACCTTAAAACTAACATTATTTGTCTACGTGTATGATTTTTTATCTGTTTATTGCTTTATTAAAACTGTTTCATTCATTGCATGACATCTCCGTCAAACGACAATTCTTTTTCATTCCCAATAAAGGGTGATTATGCTGTTCGCAGTCGGTTCGTTAACCAAAATTTTCTCGGACATTACCATGACGAGTGAAGTTGTCCTACTTTATAGTCAACGAATCGTTAAACTTTTTCCATTCAAACCCAGCCCCAAATAGTCCGCTGGTAACCTTCCACCCTAATACAACCCACTCTTAATTAAACTAAGATAGGCGAAACCCTCCCGAAAAAATAGCGCTTGGCCTAAGATGACCCAGCATCCCAGGAGTGTTTGGGCCCATTAGAAAGACCACCAGGTCCAAAGAGTCAATGGATCGATAGACATCTATTTTGTGTGTTCTGAAGGGTGTATTGCGTGTTCAAATGTTTCGTTGTATCGTGGGGGTGCCAAATACTAGATTATGTTTTTTTTAAGATGTCGAATCCATTCGTACCTTTCAACATGTCACCAAACACACCTGACATTCTTGTGTATGGTGGGAACAACCTCAAAGATGTCAAAGAGAGGAAATCTAAGATTCCACCTGGGGTCCTTACCTGCAATAATGGACTTCAGGTAGTGCCCCTCCGTTTAATCGAGGTTTATTACTACTCCAATTCTGGGATGATGAAAAGATGGTTTTTTGATTTGAGATTTCTAAATGAACAACCCACGCTGGAGGAATTGGGACATGTGGAAAAAGGAAAAAATGTTCAAATCATCACATCCTTCTTCCCGATAGGCCAACTAGTAAGGAATTGAAGAATATATTGTTGCTAATAAACGCAAACTGGTTGGGGACTCACGATATACCACTAATGAGATTTTTCGAGAGATGGGGGCATGAAAACTTTTTTAGACTGTTCCCGAATGAATTCATAGATCACACTACCTGGAGGCAGACTCAGCCTATCGCTTTCTCTACATGCCTTCTAGGAACTATGGTGTTCCCCAAAGATGAACGAAAGGAAATCGACACCCGGGTCGTGATGGTAGTGGACACCATGTTCAGAGGGATTGGTAGAAAACAAGAAGAAAAGAAGTACCGTAGTTTGGCCCCAGTTATTATGGCTGACATTTATCGATCTTTAAGCCTGTGTAAAAATGGGTTCCCGTTTTTCCAAGGTTGCAACATTCTACTTCAATGGTGGTTGATTGAGCATCTCTGTAAAAGATATGACGCTCTGCCACAGGAGTTGGCCAAACTGAGCTAGACGAGTCCTTTTGATAATTATGAGTTCTATCTAAGTGTCCGCAGATTTCCAATTCATACCACTAGGGATGCGTGGGCAAGGGTATTTTATGATCTGAAAGAAGGAGACATACAGTGGATGTTACCAAATTTCAAGTCCGAGAGGTTAGTAGCACAAGGGGCCAAACTTCCATCTTTAGTCCTTCCTGGCATCAGAGGATTGCGTCCCTACAACCCAGCAAGAGTGATGCGACAATTTGGTAGAACACAAATCATACCCGCCCAAGGGGATGCTAGCTCTTTTGTTGTCGATTACAACGAAAACAACTAACTACGTTTCGCTAAGATCATCCTCTAGGAATGGGCCGGACGTATCAATATGAAATGGGATATGACCAAGAACAAATATGAAGAGGGGTATGTCGATGAATACAAGACATGGTTACAGAATGATCTACATGGTACAGTGAATCCGATACCATGCAAAGGTCAAGAAATTGAATACGTACAGACAGAACTTCAGATCCATGCATGCCATTTTCAGCAAGAATGGGACCGAAGGGAGCAAGAATTTCAGCAAAAAGAGCAAGAATTTCAAAAGAGAGAGCAAGAATTTCAACAAAGGGAGTGTCCGAGAGTTAGAAAGTCAGAGGGTTTTAGCTGTGACATCACAAGAGCTAACCGATACAAGGGCTTGTCTGATGCGTTTGTACACAACCCTGGACAAGCAGATGAACACTTTACGAGTTGTACCAACATCTTCAAAAGTTGTGTTCGCCGAGCCATACGTATTCACCAGCAAGTGCATCATCCGCAAAGAAGTAGAGAAGGCCAGAAGAGGAGCCGAGCCATCAACCTTTTGACTCCCCTGCGTGGGATTGTTTCTATCTGTATTTTGCATCACATCCCCCTCCTAAATTTACCCCGTTTGATTTAAAATGATATAATGAAAGCTATGATATTTAGTGAAGTTTATTTTGAGGATACAACTATTTGCTTAAATGATGCAATACATCGTTCATATCGCTAGGCCTACCCTTGGCACAAAAGTGTCACATGCATGATTAGGACACGATATATGTATGTTTAAATGCTTATTTGTTATGTTTCTATGAACGAGGATATTGTAAACTCACTCCTACCCAGAAATTTCCAATGAATATACAAAATCCACTATTACAAAATATCCAACCAAAATTTTCAAGTTTCAAGTTTCTCACTCAAAAGACACCACCTATACCACAAAACCTAAAACACTGTTCTACCGTCTTAGGAAAGGCAAAATTACTGCTATGGAAAAGGGTAAGAAAATCCAGATGGAACTCACTGAAGAAGAACTACAGACAAAGATCGAACGGATAACTTGGGAAATTCAAGAAGCCAAGAAAGAAGGGCTCAGAGTCGACATAACCACTGCAATTTACAAAGTTGCAGCTGTGACATTGGATGAGTATCTGGCATCACAGATGAAGAGAAAGAAAGATGTTGAGATGGAGACAGAGGACTTGCGAGACAAGCTGGACACGTTTCGGTTGAAAGTGCAAGAAAGAGAAGCGAGGATAGATTCGGAAACCGCCGCTCTGTTAGCTAAAAGTATGTTGATTGACGAGGAACTGACAGTCCATAGCAAGCTGATGGGCGAAAAATACCTCGCCTATGAGCAAGGATCAGCCAATAGTGGTCCCGACAAAGCTTACCCTGAAGTAACTGAGGAGGTTGACGGCGAGGAAATCATCTACAAGCCCCCATTCTTAGGTCGTCTGAAAGGAAGAGAATAATGCTGCAACAAGAAGAGAAATGACTAACGCGTCATATCATTTCATCTTTTTAAAAAAAGCTCTGTTGTTTCTTTTCAATTTCCTTGTAATCGTAATGAACGAATGAATGAATACGTTTTCTCTTGTACTTGAACTACGTTGGGCCTGAATTCTCCTTGTGAGATACATAGGCAGCCTCGCCAGGACCGGCCCCTATCATTTTAAAAAATTTCATTCTCCCCTTCATGTTTCGAGAAGATACGAAGATCAGATCAACAGACGTCAAAAAGCATCTTCAAGAAGACCGTAGCTCAATGTGATTTAGCCTTCACGAGACAGTGTAAAAACTAAAACAAGCCAACTCCTACTTTTTAAAAAGTGTGTTTCCGTCCTCACTCGTGGGTTAAAGATATCTTCAAACAAAGCAACTTGTGTGTTTATCTGCTCTCTGTGTGATGTTATGCATTTTGTACTCTGAATCTACAGTGACAAATCCGCCTTTGAGTTATTTCCCTTCTCAGGTACTTTGAAACTGATATGTGTTGATCGAAAGCTGGCAGATCATCCTTATTTCACCATATCAAAAGGTCCCACAAATTCCTTCCCTAGACAAAGCTCAGACAAAGGAAAGGTACTTATGGGGGATAACAATGAAGAAATGAGTTTTACTGATGTTCTGGTGGCCCAGTCCACCGTTGAAGAACAGAATGAGTTGATTATGCAGTTGATGCAATAGATTGCAGAGATGAGAGAGGAAATGCAACGAAGATAGGATCTGCCTCCAGCTGGATTTTCTTCTAACGCTGCTTATGGGAGGCCTCCAATCTTCTTCCCTTCCTCGAATATGGATCTAGCTCAGAACCATCCTTCTATACCTGTTCATAATCCTTCGGTTATAGATCTAACCACCCAAAATCAACAATATGCTTCTACATCCTACCAAACTCCATCACCTCTTCAAAACAACCATTCTCAAATGCCACTCCATCCTCAAAATACTCACCATCAAACTGCTCCACCGCCTCAAAATCAAAACTAAAACCAAAACCAAAATGCTTTCAATCACACCTCATCACCATTTAAATCAGAACACGAATCCTCAGGCCTACCCACAGAACTACCAAACCTCCCAAAATGTTCCAAGTCCCTCCATAGCTCCACCCCTACCAAAGATAGATACTTTCCAAGTTCCCGTTCCTGCCGACCACGATGTGCACGATTCTGAGTTGGACCACTATGAAGAACAAGAAAAGGAATGGAGGGCAAAAAAGGATACAAATTTCTATATAAAAGAGGAAATCAAAAAGGCCATGAAAGAGCTACAGTGCATCCCTGACATCGCTGGACTCAGTTACGAGGACTTGTGTATCCACCCAGATTTGGACCTTCCAGAAGGGTTCAAGATTCCAAAGTTTGACACCTTCAGAGGAGTGGGCAACCCCATGGCTCATTTGAGAGCCTATTGTGACCAGCTCGTGGGAGTTGGAAAGGATGAGACTTTGTTGATGCGGCTTTTCAGCCGAAGCCTGTGTGGGGAGGCACTCGAATGGTTTACCTCGCATGAAACCAGGCAATGGCCTAGTTGGAATGCATTGGCCAAAGCTTTCATCGACCAATTTGCCTACAACGTCGAAATAGTTCCCGATCGGTATTCTTTAGAGAAGATGTAGCAAAAGCCAACTGAAAGCTATAGGGAGTACACTTATAGTTGGAGGAAGGAATCGTCAAGGGTAAGGACGCCCATGACCGAGAAAGAGATTGTTGAAGTGTTTGTGCGGGTGCAAGAGCCAGAATACTACGATAGAATCATGTTGCTCGTTGGAGCAAAGTTTGCCGAGATAGTCAAGATTGGTGAGACTATCGAAGACGGTTTGAAATCGGGGAAGATAGCCCGTGTAGCCGCATCACCTGGATCTTCAGGGTTGCTGAAGAAGAAAAGAGAAGAAGTTGTTGTTGTTTCATATGGTTGAAGGAAAACCCCCAGAAGCTCGTCGTATTCCCAAGGTCGTTCCAGACCTCCCCCAAAGTCCCACCAAGCTTACTACACGCAATCCAGTCATCCCAATAACCATAATACTACCCCCACTTATCCAAACGCCCAAGCTCCACTATATCAAAGTCCACCCCTCAATTACCAAAGTCCATCTCCCATGTACCCAAACTATGCTCAACCTTACCAAATTTCATCTCCCTTTCAGAGTATTGCTCCCAACTGTGCCAATGTACAGTCGAGATACCGAGCACCCCTTCCTATTTATCAAGTCCAAGCTCCATTATAACAAAATCCCCTTCCGAATTACAAAGCTCCATCGCCAAATTACCAAACAAACCCATATCATTAAAGCCAAACTCCCCGTCCAAATACCAGAAATTATCAACAGGTGCCTCCTCCTCAACAAGGCAGTTATGATCCTCCCCGACCCAAGTTTGAGAAGAGGCCTTAAAGGATCTCTACAGCACTTGCTGAAAGTCATACCAACTATATGGGAGAAACGGGCTGTGGGCTGGATCATCCACCTTGTGGGTTCCCCAACCCGTGGATTCAATTCAAGTTCAACCAAACCCGATCAGAGATGTGCTATCATCTCCAACCGTGTTGGACATGATACGAAAGATTGTATCAACCTCAAGCACAAAATTCAGGATCTGATTGATCATGGGGAGTAAGTCTCTCTTCACCGGCGGCGCCAAATGTCACACAAACCCGTTGCCAAATCAGTAGCATCAATTCATATTATCGAGACAGATGAAGACCGGTGTGAACAGAGATGAATTACATCCCCTCGTTTCACAATGATTTGAAAAGGGTTGTTGCTTTTTTTAAGCATCAAAGAAAAGAGAGAGTTTGTTATTTTGACACCTACAAAGGTTGTTGACTTTGTGCTGTCAGAAACTCTCGTCAAGACTAGGTTTGTTATTAAAACTGTTGTTCCTCAAGGCATGAATAGGTTTGGAAGGTGTTATAATCCTGACGAGCTTGCTCTCGGAGGACAGAAGAAGGACCAGGCTAAGAG
Organism: Solanum habrochaites; assembly: GCA_027704765.1. Taxonomy (NCBI): domain Eukaryota; kingdom Viridiplantae; phylum Streptophyta; class Magnoliopsida; order Solanales; family Solanaceae; genus Solanum; species Solanum habrochaites. The sequence goes on from JAKWJA010000615.1 coordinate 91,944, forward strand.
CCCGATAAGCAAAGGAGAAACGGAGGAGTTCTGGAGAAGGATGCAACCAAAAGAATTATTACAACGTCAAACATTTAGAGAAGACTTCGGCTCAGATCTCTATATGGACCCTGATGATGAGATCTCAGTCCCACAGGCAGGAGTTAATGAAGACTCTCAATTATACATACGTACCCGCGGGTACAATAGTGATAACGTGGCTTCCATGATTATCATTTTGCAGGCACCAAATCAACGTTTGTGACGACTATTTGCCTATCGAGGAGAGCCACTAACAAGGCGCTGCACAATCCCTTTGATATGCCTTGAAAAGGTTGTCCACCTCGTCATTAATGCGGATCTGGTCTTACTATCTACCGATTGTCGACATTGAGGCAGCTAGGTTTGACCTCGAGAAACTATAGAAAAACCATGTTAACATGAGAGCCTTTGTGTGGTTCAAAGAGACACGTTGGGAGCCGCGATGTTGACCATTAAAATGGGCCCGCGGAATTCAACGTGTAATTTCAAGTATTGGATATAGATACAAGTTACAACCTTCTCTGGAAGGTCGTTCATACATATGGCTGGATCCGTTCCCCTCCACTCTCCATCAATAATATCATGTGTTAAAGATGAAAGTTGGTTCTTCATGGCGAGGGAGTTCCTTGCAGCAGGTCCGATCATTACTGAGATCTCCGAGGTACGACTATTACACGGTGGAGCTGGTGAATGCCCATCAGCGAAATTTTCCCACAGCCCCAGGCCTGTCGTATGCAAGATTATATTCTTGTGATGCTGCAGACGATTTTGATCCAGGGTTTGGATTTGGAAGAGATTCCCAAGGATATTAGCGTGTGGGTCCTCGTAATGGATCTAGATATGGTTTGGGGTACATCCCCACAGATGATGACGTGAAAGTGAAGAAGAAAAATGATCATGCTTTGACTAAGCCGATCCCGCATCTGTATCAATCCTTTCAAATCCGAGAGTATGCCGAGCATGAAGACTTTAGGGAAGGAATCTGTGACCTCTTTGAGGAGATCGATGCTGTTGTCGAAGAGGAGGTCGAGCTAGCTGGTATTCGCGATGCTGAACCAAGGCAGGTGCTACGGAACTGGACCTCCATGCCAATCCTGATACCCCGAACTCTTCGGTAGAAAGGCGTCATTTCATGCACATTAAAATTGGTGGTAGTCCGGAAGAGGCCCGAGACTCACCATTTTTGCATTTTCTTAATTGTTTAAATTTTCGAATTTTCGCTGTGATGTTCAAAAAAAAAAAGGAAAACATGGCCCCATTCCATGGACAAAGTTTGCATTGTTTTTTACATGAACGCCTCTTTGTTTTAACTTTATTTATTTTGTTATTTGTTTAACCCTACTTTCTGATTTTGTCTGTTCTTATTTCAGGAACATAAGTTACAAACCTGCAATGGTCTTCATGTTACGAGCTAAATTAACAAAAGAGCAGGTGAAACGAGGTTGACGATTATGAGAAGAAAGTGGGAACCTTATTATGTCAACCGACGAATTTCCCAGTTTCGTATAATTATCATAACCAATATCTAGAGAAAACGGAACTATGAATATGGGAGATCTGAATTGTTAAAGAGGTTAAGTCAGCACCACCTAAATGAAGCACGAAAGAGGACCTAGTTCATTTACTTGTTTGAATATATTATGTGTTCGTTTTCGGAGTCGGTGACATCAAGGGTGAGTACCGATGTCGTATCTCATAGGGTGTCGATTACCTAGGGTTTTGATCGGTGAAGCAAAAGACTAAAAAAATCAATCCTGAACTGATTTTGAGAAAATTTTTAAGAAAAGATCACCCACAAATGAGTACCGATTGGTGGAAGTGCAAAATATCCAACCTAGCTTGGCCAATGTGTCGCCGGTGACCAACAAAGACGGGAAAATCAGGAGTTGTGTTGACTATAAAGAATCTCAAAAAAGCTAGCCCAAAGGACCATTTTCCGTTGCCCGAATATTCATATTTGATTGGAAAACTTGTGCCAAGCACGAAATGCGTCATTATGGATCGTTACGCATGTTATCACCAGATTTTGGATGTATGAGGAGGATGCAGAAAAAACTGCTTTATTCACCTTGGGGTGTAATCACTACGCAGTTATTCGTTCGCCTCAAGAATGCGGGTGCCACCTACATACTCTATGAAAACCTCTTCACGACATATTCATAGTAGATGGAAGTGTACTGATGACATCATAATCAAATCTCATGAAGTTCGTATCATTTTAACACTCTAGGAAATTCTTTGATCGTTTGCGTCGATACAACATTAAGTTAAAGCCCCCAATGCGCTTTTGGATTTTCCATCTGAATTTTATAGTCATCAAGGGTATTGAGTTACCTCCGGCTAATATGAGAAAGAGAGGTGATGAGTTTTCTTAGGAGGTTAAACTTCCATCTTCAATTCATATGCCCAATCAACCGTGGGGTGGGGGAGACAATTTTCAAGCTGCTGAAGAAAGACGCCCCGACAAAGTGGACTAAAGAGTGTCTGACTGCTTTTGATTCTATCAAGAACTATTTGTACAGTCCACCGATATTTGTTCCTCCGCAAGAAGGGAGTCCTTTGTTGCTGTACTTGTCTGTATCAGATAGCGCATTCGGATGCATACTTGGTCAACACGACGAGATAGGAAAAAAGGAAAGAACTATCTACTATAAAAGCAAGAAGTTTACTCCATAATAGTCTCGTTACACTTTGTTGGAGAGAACGTGTTGTGATTTGTCATGACTTGCCCAAAAGCTGAGACATTATTTGTCTTCTTATACTACATACCTCATTTCCAGAATGGATCCATTAAAGTATATTTTCAGAAAGCGATGCCGATTGGAAAGTTAGCTAAATGGAAAATTCTGTTGACTGAATTTGACATTGTGTATGTGACTCTTACTACAATAAAGGCACAGGCTTCGTCTGATCATCTTGCAGAAAATCCTGTTGATGAAGAATATGAACCACTTAAGACTTATTTTCACGATGAAGAAGTGTCGTTTGTGGGTGAGGATATTTCTGAAGCATATCCAGGTTGGAGATTATTCTTTGACGGAGCGAAAAATCATCAAGGTAAAGGTATTGGATCACTCTTAGTGTCAGAATCTGGTCAGCACTATCCCATGGCGGATAAGCTTTGATTTAATTGCACAAACAACATGGCCGAATACAGTATGTGCAGAAGTTGTGCAAAAGATTCCGTAAGATCGAGTTCGGACATACAATAAATTGGCCGATGCTCTTTCCACCATCGCTTCGATGATTAAACATTCGGATACTGATTATATTGATCCTCTGGATATAGAGTTGAAAGAACATCCAGTCTATTGCGCCCTGTGTGAAGTAGAAACTGGACTGTTTGCCTTTGGTATTTTGATAAAAGAAATATTGGAGTCTGGACTTTATCATGAAGATGCACAACCAACCAAAAGAAGTGGATACGAGAATGGCCCTCAATTCTTTTTAGTGAGAAGTTCCTTTATCGAGGACTCCAGATATGGGTCTTCGTACTATGTGTTGATGTCGTCGAAGCTGTCGGAGTTTGTGACATGCATATGAATGGTCTTATTTTGGAAAGAAATAATCTCAGACGGATATTTTTGGATGACTATGGAAATTATTGTTGAAAGTTTGTGTCCAAAATGTCATAAATGTCAAGTGCCGGTGATTCGATCCGAGTGCCAACTCACAAACTTAATGCTATGAGTCACCTGGCCATTTGGTAGCCTGGGGTATGTTGTCTCGGGTCCGATATAGGCCACCGCCTTCTAATGGACACAGATTTATTTTTGGTTCCATTGATTTTCACTAGTGGGTGAAGCAGCTTCTTCAAGTCGATACCAAGAAAATGGTGGGCCCCCCTGATATTGTTCGCAGCAATCTTATATGTAGATTGGTAGTGCCATAATCCATTATGACTGATATGGCTCAAATCTCAATAGTCACTATCATGAAGAATATGTGATCAATTTAAGATTACTCATCGAATTCACTCTTATCGTCCCCAATAAGCGTAGTTATAGATGGCCGCCAATAAGATATTAAGAAGAATTATGAAGTGAAAGATTGACAGCTCTATGTTGGTCATGAAATGTTACCATATGCTTTCAGGATACCGCATGATTGTCAAACATCGGTTGGAGCCACTTCATATTGCTGGTATATGGAACATAAGCAGTCCATACCTGCTTAAGTGAGATACCGCTTTGGAGAATCATCAAAGAAGCGAGTTAAGTAATGTTGACTTGGTCAGAAGCGTATCGATCAACTAACTTTGATTGACTAGAAGAAAATGTTGTTTGTTTTTTCATGGTCAGTTGTATCGACAGAGAATGATTCGGCTTTCACAAGACAGTCGAGCCAAGTTTTTCGAAGTTGTGGTCATGTAGTTCTTAATCGTAGTTTTCCTCATCAAAACGATACAAGGTGAAGTTCGCACCAAACTGGCAGGGCCCTTACATCGGTTCGCAGTATTATCTGGAGGTGCTTTGGTCTTCAGAGATGGATGGCACCGTATGGCCTAAACCTATCAACTCAGATATTGTCAAGAGATACTACGTGTAAAGCTTCAGTTTGTACTTTTGTTATTTACTTATAATCATTCTGTTTGCTTGTATTTGTTTAGCTTAAATATTTACCCCTTTATTAATGAACTACGTCTGACCTGAATTGTCAAGAATGAGATACGTTAGGCGGCCTATGTCGGCTTCGCTCACCCCATTTACCCCTTTTAATTTTTCCTTGTATTTGAACTACGTACAACCTAAATTTTCAAGAGAGATACGTAGGCTGCCTATGTCGGACCTCGGTCATTTCTTTGAAAACTCTTATTTTGCCACCTTGAGGAGGAACTACTGTTTGGACCTGATTCGCCTGCCTCTGACGGGATCGTAATGCGCCACAAGGGTTCGGTCATATCTTCCCATAAGACTTCCTATTCCTCTTTATAATAGAAACCTGGGACAAAATTTTTTGAAAGATCTTAAAAGTTCGCGTTTTGTTTCAGTTTACAGTGTAAAGATAAGAAATACAGTTAATGGGCCAGAAATTTTAAGGATTCCTAAAACTTTCATTATGGTTTTATCTACCTGTTCCGGATGTGACTCTGAAAACTCACCAACGATGATCAGATAGACCGGACTCTAAGCTTCAGACTCAAAGAAGTTTGTTAAGCCTGATATGACATGACTTGGCAGTGACCTTTTCAAGATACTATTTCTCAAAAATTCACTTCTCTCTTAAATTCCCTTTTTATGGTTTACTTGTTTTGGTATAAAATGCTTTGTCTTATCTATTAAGAGTCGGGAGATAGGGAAACCAATCGAAGATAGCAGGACAAGAAACGGACAATTAAAGAAATCAACAGAGATCAGTTCGTTTTTAAAACTAACAATTTTTTTTCGGAAGAAGGTTTATAGCTTTGCTTTGAAATAGGCAAATTCGTTCCGATGAGGAATACAAAGAAGTCTAAGAGGAAAGGAAAACCTCCAAATCAGAGTTCTTCTAGACATGAATATTTTATAATCTCTTCGTCGAAGACTGGGAATATGAATTGGGTTTTTCAATCAAATTTCCACACCATGAATTTTGTCAAGGACATCTTCGCGTCATAATGTCCTGACATGATACTATGCATTACCTGGAATAGGGCAGCTAGTTTTATACGATCTAGACTCTGTATTACCATGAAGATGTTTTTACCGTATCATATTCAGAGTGTGATTGATTATTCATGCATCGCGAGTCAATAACTCATTCATCGCGAGTAAATACGCATGAATCACGAAAATCATGCATCACGGGTTGATACTCATGCATAGCGAAAGATAATGCATTTTGCTAGTCAATACTCATGCATTGCGGAGGATCATGCATCGCGAGTAAATACTATGCATTGGGAGAAGATGTCATACCTCGCAGAAAATTATGCATCGTGAGAAAATTTCATATCTCACAGAATTTATGCGTTGCGGGAAGATTTCATACCTCGCAAAAAATTACGCATCGTGAAAAGATTTCATACCTCGCATAAAATTATGCATCGTGAGAAAATTTCATATCGCACATAAATTATCTTCGTGGAAAGATTTATACTCTCAGAAATTAGGCATAGTGGAGAAGATTCATACCTTCGCAGAAATTATGCATCGTGAGAATATTTCATACCTACCGAAATTATGGCACCATGAGAAATTTCACACCACAAATATGCATCGCTAAGAAGATTTCATACCTCGCAGAATTTATGCGTCACGGGAATATATCCTAAAGCATTATGTTGTCCGATTGGCGTCACTTGCATTCCGATTAAGTAAACAACATGTAGACTACATAATGTCGAGAGAAGCGTCACACGGGCATCATCTTTCCATTGTATGCTGATATCAGTATGAAGAGTACATTGACCTCAAAAAATATGAGCATCGCATCAGCATTTATTTATTTCGACATCAAGTGAAGAGTACATTGAAGATTACATTGCAACAAAAGGCATAAGCTTTATTTTCTTTGCGTCAGACCGATCGAGTTGACGTCGAATATCAAGGAGAACAATGGAGTGTCGACATGGTAAAAGACACTGTCTCCCACTTAAATTGCATTTTATGCTGAACAAGTTTTATTCTCAGTCTTTGTCGAGAGCATCCGAAGGAGGAAACATACCAACGTGCGGACAACATCAAAAGGATTCGCACAACGTGGAACTTTTTCCTTATCAGGAAATTGGGACCATTTCAAAGAGGAATGTCAAACTCTAGGACGCTGGGCAGAGGACGACGTCCACCATTAAACCACCCCAATCAAAGGCATGTGGGTTTTCACTTTGAGATGTTTTTTTTTGTATCGCATTAGGAAATTTTGATCTACCGGAAGCACGTTTCTTCTAATCTAGAGACAGTCGCTAGTTTGGAAATTATGTCCGTGTAAGTTCTTACCCATGGATGTGAGCGCACCACATTCATGGCTAAGAGATTACGAGCCTCTTTTTCATACTCATTTAATTTGTCACTTCTCCTGAACCAAAGGTTATCTAGCATAATAGATTTCCTTTTCAAATGATCGAGTTGAACTACAGGCAACCTGATTCCTGAAGTTTAAGGATATGTAGGCGGGTTCAATGTTAAAACTCAGTTGTATTCAAACATTCACTCTTAAATGTTATTCTTGAGCATTTCGATACCTTCATAATTTGGTGTCGAGGTGGCTCTGAATTCTTTCAAAATCACGCGTTAAATCAAGCATAAAACTACAAGTGGCCTGAATTCTCATATAACTTGAGATGTGTAAGAAACCCACTTTTGGGGTTCGGCCATAATCCCTAAGTCCGTACCGCCCTTTCCTAAAGAGGAGGTCGAGGCTTCAAAAATTGGTTGGGTCACTTCATTTGCCTCGAATTTCTTGATCAATCCAAGTAAAAATGAATTTAAAAAAAATGAAAACACCCATGGACACTTGTTGCACCCAATTTTGCCCCTCCCTGATATGAATTATTGACGAGCTTCTTAATTTCCAAAATGATTTTAAAATAATTAGTTTTATTATTAATAATATATATATATATATATATATATATATAGATATATATAATATATTTACAAATTACTTAAAATAATTTCATCAATCTTTATATAATATATTATTTTACATGACTAGTATATAAATAAGTTGAATTACATGTTCCTTCTAAATCATCTCAAAAGATTTTACTTTCATAAATGGTCTATACCTAGCTTAGATTAATAACGTTTAGTTGATTTACTATTATTTTCCGTTGAGCTTATGAGCTCTTTAAATTAATTTGTATTAACTCAATCCCCAGAATCCATTTGAGATCAATTTAAGATTTCTGTTCCAACCTTCCAACCTGATTATTTATCCCAGCCCACTAGAAAATGTGAGGCCCAAACCCTTTCTTGTTTTTCTAAATCGGCAGTTCCCCGCCCACATAAAGTAAAACCAGGCCCAGATTTTCAATTCCGGCCCCTTTTTAAGTCGACCCGTCCAACCCCAAATCCCTTCTTAACCTGACCGGGCTCGAGAAAGTGAAAGGAGCGTGCAGCGGCGATTCCCAAGTCACCCGATCTGTTTCTCTTCCTTTTCTAAAGCACGTGCAGCAGCGATTAAGATACCTCTGTGGATGTCGAGAAGCGCGCTATCATTCACGAAGGGCCGACTGAATCACTTCACGAGCTTCACGCGAAAGGGGAATAGCGGGAGGCAGTATGATCCCTTTTGTCGTTTCTCTCCATACGGTTTTAGTAGGATGGCAGACCTGCGGCCTCGTCCTCGCCAACCCAAGATGGGGACACGAAGCATGCCAAGGACGAAGGACGAATCTTATCCCTCCACCTCATTTCCATGTCGTTTGAGTCGAGAGAATTCATGAATATTTGAGTCTGTTTTTTGTGTTTGGGATTGAAATTCAAAGTGGGTATGGGTCTAACCCGATTTTCTCTCTCTTCTTCGGAGCCATAATCTTTGGCTATTTAATCGACTGGAGGGGGAAATTTTTTTTGGGGGGTGTAGTACGAAATATTGAGGGAAGAGTCCCTTATCGAGTTTCTTCAGAAAGTAGGATATACGGGGATAATAATTTTTTTAGTGTTTTGAGTTTAGCAGGATCAGTTTTCCTTGCTTGTCTTTTTTGTATCGCAAATCTTCTCGATTTTGGACGTTCGTCTCTCCCTCTCTTCGTTTCAGTATCGCTGCTCACTTACAAAGAGTTACAGAGAGTCTAGAAAGGGACTATTAGAGATCCTCATTCGCGGCTAGGTTTGCGTGGTGGAAGAGTTCATCTCGTTCTCGTCCCTATTTTGCTGCACCTCTGAAGGTAAATGTTCCCCAGTTTTGTTTGATCTCCTCGCATTAAGATACAGTTAGTTATGTCTTTCTGCCTCTCTGTGTGATATCGTTGGTATATTTTTTTTGGTTCTTTGCTGCTATTTGTTAATGTATTAGATTCTAATCTTGCTCTGCCATAGCTCTCCATGTTTCAATTCCTTTTATTCGGCATTTTTTGTTTCTCATTTCTTTTAAGTCTGGATAGTTTCGGAAGTATGATTGTCATTCCTGTGAGCCTCAAAGTTGCGAGCCAACTGATGCATAAATCTTCTGATATTGGTTATTTCATTGTTTCCATCCTATTGTTTCATTTTTTTTATTTCTTTTGTCTTAGCATGTTATTGGTATGAACCAGCTTGTTGGGCATCCTCATACATGCATTGTTTCAAACACTAGGTTAGCTTTAAGTGTTCATGCTGCTTATTCCATATTGTTGGTAGTCCGCTCAGCTTGACTTTAAGTTTTCCATTTGGGGTTTGATGTACTTGTCCCCATCTCGAAAAATACAGATATGCCTTCCCTTTTGGCCCAGTGAATATTAAAACCATCTATAACAAAGTTAGATGATCTGCAGCCTTCATTTGTTTAGATGTCAATGATAAATCATGTTAATCATTGTACAGGCTATGTTTGCTTTCCTTTATGTGTGCTTGTGAACGTGTGAATTTGGTGTCATGCGGACATTAGTTTTTCCTTTTCGAAGCAATTTAATCTATCATTAACAACGGTTCATTCACAACTTATCCCTTTGTGTTGGAATTTATGAGTTGATGAATATCTGAGGTGCTAATGGCTGCTCTGGTAATGTTTTTATTTCGAAAATGGGATGAAGCTTCGCTGTAATTTGTCTCCCTTTTCTTAAAAGCGTTGGAGCGTGACCTGGTTTTTAGTTTTTTTTTATTTTTATCTTTTTTTTTACATTCTTATTTTCCTTGTTTTCTTTTACTTATTGTTTAATGTTTATGAAATATGCATTTTGTATCGTAAGGCAGCAAACCAGTGGTAGGTTTTGTTTAGTTGACATTTTAGAGTGTTGCATAGCTTTCTATGTCCCTAAATCTTTGTACCTACTGATTTTGACCATTTCTTCGATTAGCTAAAGCTTGCTTAGTCTATTCATAGTATCCATAAATTTGATGCATGGTGATAAGTATTCCTTTTACTCGATATTCGCTCACTTTTAAGCGGTGTCCGTTTCCTCATTCAGTTACTTGTATTTTTTTTTTGGCAATGCAAATTTGCTCGATTTCGTCAAGAATTCTTCATTTCCCGCATATTAAAGTCCCATCCCGGCTCTAACCTTTCTTCTCGAGTAAAACTTATTAAAATTGGCGGTACAAGTTTTCCAAGAAAATAAAAGAGGGCCACGGAGGGAGAGTCAAAGAATTTGGGCCAAGGAGGCCCACTTATTTATTTTTGCAATTGTATTTATTTTGGTCATATGCCCTTGTTGTCTCTTAATTTATAGTATTATTATTGTACGTTTTTATTAGGACAGGTACAAAAGAATTAAATGGGTTAAAAACCCAAAACAGGTGGTCCAATTTCCGTCCAAGGCGGACAGAACCCGGGATTGGACCCCAAAATCTCTTTCCCTCTCTCTTTACTTATCGCTTATTTATTTTGATTGATTGCCGCTAGTTTTAAGGTTAGAAACTCACAAATCCCCGCAAGCGCTACCCTATTTTTTGATCATATGTTCGAAATCACTCGAAAAGGTAAATAATAACAAACATAAAATTTAAATTTGTTAAGTCTTTATTGAATAGTAAAAGCCAATGTTGCATTTTCAAAACAACTCTCATTAATTTATTTCAAGAATTCAAATTGGAAATTTTATTCAAATGCAAATTCGTTGCAAGGAAACCGCAATTAGGCGGATATTTTAGGTGCTTACACTTCTAGAATATTAATAGAATCCCCGAGCCCTCTGATCATTTTCAAACAATTTTTTTCTGTTAAATTTATGTGAAAATCCACATTTTCTGTGATTTTTTCTTCAAAAGATTAAGTGGGTACTCTTTAAAAGTCCCAAAATTTTCTAAAAAAAATATCTTTCGTTTTGGATAAACCACCCTTTGGTTTACTATGATGAAGGAGTTAAGTCTGAGGATTAACGTGTGGATTTGTGGCATGGCACTATGTTCAAATTTGAGATCCACATTCAAATCATACATGGAGCGTGAAACAAACAAAGAAAGAAATGTAGATGTTTAAGATCAGAACCACATACCTCATATTTAGAGAAGATGAAAACGAAGTAAGGCACACAACTATGTTGATCACCACAAGAACAGTTAATCTCGACCGGTAGACTTACTTGAATGAAGCAGGGAGATTGGAAAGGGAAGATTAGGGGAATTGGGAGGGATAGGGAAGTGTGATGTTTTGGGGAGATGAAAGAGTGTTAGGGAGTTTGAAGAGGGAGTAAATTGGGGATGTTAGTTAAAGAACGGTTAGAATAAAGAGGTGGGAATTCAAAAGGTTTAGAAACTTTTAATATTTGCCGATCGGGTCGGGTCGGGTTTATGGGTATTGATGCAACGAGTCCTCGTCGACGGTCCATCGCAGGTGTGACGGTCCATCAAGGGGTCCGTCATGGGTGCCCTAAAATAGAAAAAATGGAAAAACTTACCTGGACACGACGAATGCTTGCAACGGTCCGTCGTAGACGGGACGGTCCGTCAATGAGTTCTGCAGACCAATTTTCTGGTGATGTGCTACCTGCAAATTTAACACCCATGAAGATGTTCTTTTTGTATTTTCTGGATACTTTTTGGACACGGGCCCTAAACTACACTATAGCCAACACTTCTAACAAAAAAAAAAGCAACGAAAATGCAACTATTACTAGAAAGTTGTTAAAAAAATTACAGTTGGCTTAGAGGATACATATTGGGGTGCCTCCCAACCAGCACTTTATTTAACATCGCGGCACGATGAAGCACACTTGATTAGTCAGAATTCAGCATGATGGTATGCCTTGATCACTTCATTCGCCGTTTCAGCATGCCCTTGATAGATTTTGATTCATTGTCCGTTCACCTTAAACCATACACCCTCCTTGTTTTCAAACTCAACCACTCCGTGAGGAAAGAGTTGGGTGATCAAATGGTCCAGTCCATTTAGACTTGAGTTTGCCTGAAAATAAGCGCAACCTAGAATTGAATAACAGCACCAAGTCCATAACCATAAGATCGCGTTTCCAAAGTTTTGTTCATGGTACTTCTTTCATGTTTTCCTTTGAGAGGATAATTTCATAAGCTTTTTAGGCAATCATCGAGCTCAGTACCCATTAACCATCTGTTTCTGCAACCTTATTCCAATCCATTTTCAACTTCTTCATTGCCCACATGTTTTATACTATAATTCACCGGTAAGTGACAAGCCTTTCAATAAAAGTTGTATGCGGACAGCTGTCCAATAGGGTCGCAAAGAGCATCATCAAGTCTCCTTGACTAATCCGTCTACTAGCGTTTCACCATTGTTTGACAAAATCTCTTAATCTCCCTATTTGAACCCTCAACTTGCCACACATTTTGAGGCTGTAAGGAGTGGTGCCACATTATGGCGAAACCCAGATTTATCCAATATACCCCTTAAACAATTTGTTGCAAAAGTGGGATCCCCCATCACTAATAATAACCCTTGGGGTGCCAAATTGGGAAAATATATTCCTTTTCAACAACGCGGTGACACTCTTCCCTTCATTATTTGCGAGGGCGATAGCTTCTACCCATTTAGACACATAATCAACCTCTACTAGAATGTACTTCATCCCTTGAGAACTCACAAAAGGGCCCATGAAGTCAATACCCCACACATCGAATAACTCAATCACAAGAATGGGATTTAAAGGGAGCTCTTGCTTTCTTAAAATGTCGCCATCTCTTTGGCATCTATCAAATGCCTTGGAGAACTCATGAGCATCTTGATGAATAGTTGGCCAATAGTAGCCACATTGTAAGATCTTGTGAGTGCTACGGATACCACTATGATGTCCACCTACCAGTGAAGAATGGAATGCCTCCGAAACACTCAACATCTCAACTTCTGGCACACAACTCCAAATAAGCCCATCGACCCAACTTCTATACAAGTATGTCTCATCCCAAAAGAATTTTTTCACATCATACATGAACTTTTTCCTTTGATGAAAGGACAAGTCCAGTGGGATGATATCGCTATCCAGATAATTCGTAAAATCTGTGAACCATGGAATCAAGTCTAGAGAGGCGGACAAAACATGCTCATAGGGGAAAGTATTATCAATTTAAGTTTTATCCCCCAATTCTCTGATTGCTTCGTCTTCTAAATGGGACAAGTGATCAGCAACTTGATTTTTGGTCCCTTTTCTACCAATCACCTCAAAGTCAAATTCTTGCAATAGTAATAACCAACGAATCAACCTCGGATTCGCATCCTTCTTTGCCATCAAATATCTCAAAGCAGAATGATCAGTATGCACTATAACCCTAGTGCCAAGAAAATTGGAGCGCAATTTGTCAAAAGCAAAGACTAATGCAAGGAGCTCTTGCTCACTCACGGTGTAGATCTTTTGTGATGCATTTAGGGCTTTACTAGCATTGTAAATGGGGTGAAGGATTTTGTCCCTTCTTTTCCCCAATACCACACCAAGAGCAACCCCACTAGCATCACACATTACGTCAAATGGCTTGCTCCAATCCAGCGAATAATGATAGGTGCAAACACCAACTTTTCTTTCAACTCACCAAATGAATTAAGACAGGATTCATCAAAATAAAATTTACACTCTTTATCAAGCAACTTGGACAAAGGATGCGCAATTTTCGAAAAATCCTTGAAAGTAGTCACCAACCACAGAAAAGTCATCCATAATGTCCTCCACCATATCGGAGAATATCAACATCATACATCTCTGAAATGTGGCGGGTGCATTGCACAACCCAAACGGCATTCTCTTGAACGCAAAGGTCCCATATGCACAAGTAAAGGTGGTTTTCACTTGGTCTTTTGGTGCAATAGAAATCTGATTATACCCCGAATAACCATCAAGAAAATAGTACCACCTCTTTCCGGAAAGTCTATCCAATATCTGATCCATGAAGGACATAGGAAAATGGTCTTTTTTGATGCATGCATTAAATTTTTGGTAATCCATACAAACCCTCCAACCAATCACCGGTCTCATTCGAACAAGATCATTTTTCTCATTGGGGACCACAGTCATTCCCTCTTTCTTAGGTTACAGTGAACAGGGCATACCAACTACTATCAGTGATTGGATATATCACTCCGACATCCAACCACTTAATAATTTCCTACTTCACTACCTCTTGCATAAGTGGATTTAGGCGTCTCTGATGCTCAATACTTGGCTTATGATCGGGCATGAGTTGGATTTTATGAGAACATATACTGGGAGGGATCCCAATAATATCTGCAATAGTCCACCCAATAGCTCTTTTGAACCTATTTAACATTTTCACCAAACTCTCACTTGATACACATTCAAATCTGATGTAATAATAACCGACAAAGTATTATCTTTTCCCAATAATACATACCTTAGATGAGGTAGTAGAGGCTTAAGTTCTAATTTTGGAGCCTCCTCAATAGACGGTTTTGTGGGTGGAGATTCGCGATGTTGCATATCTAACTCAAATTTCTTTTGTTTAAAACTAACATTACCTCGATCAAGTGTCGTGACCAATGACTAATACTCATCAATGCCATCACTATCAAAATTCATGATCCCTTCCTCCAATGCTTCTACACCCAGACGCTCTTTAATTTGTACCTCAGATGACTCTTCAACTCTGTAGAATATAGCAGATACCGATGGGAGCTACTCTGCCTCATGGACCTACAAATGTTGAAGGTCACTTCTTCATTGTTCAACTGGAATTTCATCTGCCCCTTTTCCATATCAGCCAGGGCCCTACCCGCATGCAAGAACAAAAAAAAGCCTCCCGAAGATAAATAAGCCACCGCAAAATTGGGCCTCACAATTCAAGAACACAAATGCAAATATTGAACGATTCGCATCTTTTACTAGAACATCATGGAGTATACCAATGGGCCTTTTTACAATTCATCGCCATCAGTAGCCTCATGGGGTGATCTTGCTTTATCCAAACCACAGCTTCTTTTAAATCGCAGAGGGGCATGAGATTGTACGTGCCCGATCAAGATCATATAAGCTTTTCGCAAATTGTAAACAACCCGATTGACAAGGAATAGTGAAAGCACCCAGTCTTCTTTCTTTTTTGCACAAGAGATCTTGTAGCAATGCATTACACAAGTGCTGCATTCTATTAATCATCCTCAAATTGACTCAATCTTATTCTTGTACAAACTTCAATAAACAATGGCATAAATAAACCGGGAATTTGTTCAAAGCTTTACCAAGGGACATTGATAGAAAGTTGTTCATTCACAGCTCGTTAAAAACATGGTATTTCCATCTTCTGTTTTTTTTTATACCTTTGTGGGACAAGGAGGTGTGTTTCTAGGATGGGGATCACCTTTGGGCACCTCCAAAACGTCTTTTAACCGTTTTATCTTCAAACTCACAACACCCTCCCCATTGTATAATCATTTCTTATGACCTTTTTCCTACACCTACGGCAATAAGTGGGTAACTGGTTTGGCTTACCACCACCGAGTAGTGATTGCCATAAATGCCCATCAATTTTTTCAGATGTTTGGGACAGAGTTCTCGGAAGAGGGCCCGTGGTCGTGTGTTCACAGTTGCAACAATTGGTCCATTTGCAACTCAAGAATGCCTTAATCCGAGATTGCAATCGTTTTATCAATTTCTGCCCATATAATGCTAGTCAGTCTTTCACTCTTATTGTGCTCATCACAGCATCAACCTCCGCTCATTTGGTGCTCTATCCTCAAGACTCGCGCCATACTACCATCGTCCACCATCCCCCGGAGCACTTAACTTTTTTAGGTGAACATAGGCCCTCCCTATCATGTCTGTTACCATAGTTTTAACCCGGTTGACGTTGTTGTCGGGTGTAATTCTCATCTCACGGACTAAAAAAAAATAACGACCCTTGCGGTTATAATTACCATATGTTTCCGACCAATGTTTCCTTGACCTTGGCGCCAATTATCCTGATTGGAGCCTTGGCCATTCGGTCAGAACCCCCCCCCCCCCCCGTGTAGTTGATCATTTCGCTGCATAGGAGTCCTCCCTCAGAGGAAGATATCATCATTTGGCGGTGTGTTTAAACAAGTAGTAGTCCTACCGCTTACCCTTTTCCAGCCCCCTAACACAGTTTCATTCAACACTAACCCAAGCAAATTCTCAGTGATCCCTCTCCTCACGCAAGATTATCTAAACTGAGTTGTTGTGTGATTTTGGACTGCGAATGTGTTTCTCCTAGTATCTCACTTCCTATGTACTCAAGCTTTCTTTCGGGAGATTATCTCTACTTTTCAGCCATTCGGCATAAGGACACTCCCCATAGATAACCACCTGCTATTCTTCAGATCCACACCGCCTTGTGAATTACTCATCTTGTCCACGCAGAAATATTCTTTCGAGACTTAAATCATCTAAAGCGGTGATTTGGAACCTTCGCAAAAATAAGGGACACCCTATTTACACTGCTAACATTAGCTGCTCACGGATTGCCTCAAAGTTTTCCACTCTGCCTTTGTGTTTAGTTTCTTAGACCCGGGTATAGCGTGACGATAAGAATCATCCCTCAGTTGATTCCGATAAAATTGAGTTATAGGGAGAGCTTAGTAAACCAGAATAGAAACTCTTCCGTTGGTAGAGAGGAAACAACTCTTATCCCGCTTACATGCATATTCCAAAATCGGGCCCCTCCCTACAAACTTTTACAACACTGCCCCACTACCTTAGTGGGGTTTTGGGGCATGTGGATCCCAGAATGTAGCCCTGAAAACAACCTGTTGGCAATAAGCATTTGCATCAACTGACTAGGTTTCCCACAAAATTGTGGCCGTTGTTTATAGGGGGAAAGATGATGGCCCTCAGAGTCTTCGATATTTTCATACCCCATATAGTACTCTTGATGGCGTTGATCGAGAGGTTTGTCTCCGTTATTTCCCTTCCTCGATGATAAAAATCAGATATACAAGGTCCGATCATTGACAATTGTGGCCTTGCGGGCAACCTCCTCACCTTTGTATTGGCGCCAAATCTGATTCATATCTTTCAAATATGCTCTAGTTCAGGTCACATTCATACAGGGTCTTCCCTCTACTCCGTGTTTTGGCATGCAAGGATTTAACTACAGGAGACAAAACAAACTAAAAGTATAATTAAGAAAAATGTGACTAAACTTCGATATAAGTTAAAGTATCTAAAGCCCATTCCCGCAGCTGGCGCCAAAATTTGATACTCGCAATTTACTTCTCAAAAAAAGTAAAATGGTCGCAAATTCAACTAAAGAACCCCCAGTGCCAGGTTGGGAGTGTTCGCCACGAGGACAATGGTTTTCAGACTGAACTTTATTCTATTATTACTTCTATATTAGTAATATTTCCAAAACAATAACTCATGGTGGTTTTGATTAATAAAGTAATTGCCTAAATTAAATAACACGGTGACAGGTTCAAGTTATGGAGTTTATCAAGTCATGAGAGGACAGGGGCGTACGTTTTCCCATATGACCCTAACCCGGTAAATCTATGTACAATCCTTTCCTACAAATCTTGCATTCCAGTGATAAGTTTAGGTCTACCTCTTATCCGTGGTTCGAAATCTAGAGAATTTCACGTTCACCTCCGCACTTGTCGCGGCGAACTCGTTTTTACATTTACTAAAACCTTTCTTTCATCATTTGACATCATATTTCTATTTCGCTAAGTTGTTACTTCGTACCACCGCACTAGCCTATAATAGTATACACTAATCTATATTGAAATTCTTTTCCTATTATCGACCTCGCTTGGTCCATCAAGTAGCAATAAACAGTTTCTCAAACGATTGGCCATCCATTAAGAGACTTTTAAGCGAAAGAATTAGCATAATGCAATACACTATTCTAGAAATGTTTTTTTGTAATCTTTTTTTACTTATTGTTCACAACCCTTAGTTATGGAGTTTAGTTACACATGCTAAATATCATCCTCATATTCCTAATATAGGATTCACACTTACTTTTTGAGAATAGAAATCCATAACATTCACTTAATAATTCACTAAAAACCACACATTGATGTCGAAAAGTATATCAATACCAAAACAAGAAGTTCATACTTACATAAGAGAACTAAAAAATTCCAAAATCTAACCCCAACACGAGTTATTTAAAGAACTATTTATCATAAATAAAGAGCCTAAAAAGGAGGACTATATTTAAGGGAATCTGTCCAAATGCCTTTGAATCGACGATCCTGCCGGCTCTGCTGTCATTCCTACTTGGCATAATTTGCTGCGCTTTCTTCATCAACTATTTTTGTTACCTACCCTCGACGAAAAGTTTGGACTGCCCGTTCAAAGCAAAATATGCATTTGAGGGTTTCCGTTTCCACAACCTTTGAAACCTCTTGAAATTTGGGTACTGAACTCTACTCTCTGACAACACGACGATAATTCTCAGATGGATCGTCATGGCTTTGAGGGTCCGGTAATGAGCTTCTGGAGTCCCACACTTGGTCCGACTAATCCCCACACTGTTCCTTTAGAACCATTTTCTTCTCACTATGTGCAACCGACGGATCGTAACCGTCTCCGGGCGGACCGTCGTGGTCTCTATAAGGTGTTCACTTCTGCATTTCTGATCAAATCCTCCCCGCTGTTCTCTTTGACATATTTCCCTGCAAATAAAGGAAACCTACATCAAAAATTCAATACGAAAGATTAGACACACATTAACTTAATGAAATACATTGAAATATCGTGAAAACCATGGTACATCAGAGTTCAAGGGTAATTTAATGCAGGATTAGTTAGCCTAAAACCTGGTACTTTAGCATTGATAGAAGTAATTGTGACCTTGTGATAAATGCCTTTGCAACCATGTATAACTAGGGTTGCTTATGATATGGTTGACTGATTTAAGTTACTCTAAAATGTCATATTGCCTTGTTACAACTTGGATAATGCATGATTTCCACTAAATTCCCCTTTATTGTCATGTTTTAAGATTTTATACATTACTTACATACTTAGTTCTTATGTGCTAACCCATATTTCTACATTTTTTATATTAGAGTAGGTTACTATCATTGAGATGTATTTATCCTTGAAATTAAGGCTTGGGTTGACAATTCTCCAAACTTGGTGAGCCGTCATGGTTTGAGGACAAGACATTATTTATTTCAAGTTCTTTTATATATCCTATTTTCAAGACCATGTTGCAAAAAAGGTGTATGACCCTTAGATTGTAATCTATTGTTTTAAATGGTGATTGAGACAAAGGTGTGGTCTTATGTTTATTTTATGAATAAGACTTCTATTGTAAAAAAAAATTATATTTTCTACATCATTTCTATGTCCTATATTTAAGATTCTTCTAAGGGCTTGCATGAGAACCCTTTTGGGTCAAGTATGACGTGTTGCATCTGGGGTACTCCTGGATCTTGAGAATGAAAGAGGAGAGTTGGTTAAGATTTGATATTATGAGAAAGGATGGTCTCACAGTCATAGAATATGAGATTTGATTTTATATGTTATTCATATATGTTTTGTCCATCCTTCCTAATGAGCTTGCGAGGACCCATAGATTGGTTATGGGGTTGACTTATTTGATTTTTATGGTCATGTTGAGATAATCCTATTGTAAGGTCTCTAAAAAATGAAGTATGGTGCCTAAAGACTCACATGTGCGTAAAAATGTTTTAAAATATTTTAATAAAGTGTTTTAGAAATTGTATAATTCATTTGAAGAGGTTTGGAGGTCAAACTTCCAAGAACGAGCAAGATGTTAGAAAGTTGGTCTTTAGACGTACTAGTGTGTGATTGTATGTTTGCCTTGTTTTTATGTGTTATTTGGAGTTGAAAAACAGTAAAGATAACCCTAGAATCTTAATAGACACGTTAAGGGTCAAAACGTTTGGGTACGTATCCCCGAGGACCACCCTAAGGGACCCCGAGGAGCACTCAAACATTGAACAAGGAGCCTGCCCAAAGAAGCGTGTAAAACCAGAATGTGGAGCCACTCATGTGTCGCACTCCTGGCACATAAAGTGTCTATGCATTTGTTTTTTTTTACGCCGGCTCCTTCCTCAAAATTCCTCATTAGGGAAGAATTAGGATCTTCCTCCGGACGCGCAGCCCGTCCTCGAGATTCCGGTCATCATCCATTTTTAAGTCACGTTTGACATGCACTAAAATTCACAATTAGTATGGCGGTGCTTTTTGGTAGCGTTAGTAGTCGGTTTGTGAACTGTTTCTGGGGGAGTTATTTAACCCTTTCCAGTCAAACCTCACCAACAATATAATCAAATCTCACAAACTCTCTTCTCTTCCAACTCTCTCAAACCTCCCTTGCAGGGAAAACTAAACTCAAGTTTAAGATAGGGGTTGCTTTTTCATGGTTTCTTCTCCCAATTTTCGTGGGCTCTCAATGTATATAGCATTTTAAGTTTTTCATATTTAGATATCCATGCATATAGATGCCTTTAAAAGGTTTTTCAAAGAGAATCATGACCAAAACTCAATATCGTCTCAATCTAGCCATAGGTTCCTTCCTTCAAAATGATTTCAAAAGAATTCTCTGATCAATAAGTGTTAGATAATTTTTATAAGTATTTTTTAGATCTAATTTCTGATGAACCCCAGTGATCCCTCCCAATTTCTCAATTTAGAGCCTATATTTGGTTATTGGTGTTGAAATGTTAGGTTTGATTCTTAGCATGTGATTCGATTATTCTAATCGTTATTATAGCTACTGTATTCTATGTGAATTTTATGTTGAATTATGGAATATTTATCCATGAGTATCAAGTTATACATATTTGGTAAGCTTGACCTATATTTCACTACTTTCCATAGAATTTATAATATCGTGTACATAGTGTGATCTTGATGTTTTGATGATTGAATTGTGGATATCAATTATGTTATTGTACTTTTAGATAGTTCCTTACATATTAATTATTGATTAATTTTGAGGATTGATAATTGATTTCCAGCTTGGTGATATTAGATGGTAATGGTTGTCTATTCATTCTTTTCCATAAATTGATGGTTGAATTGGGTCTTGTATGCATGTGTGGTATAGTACACTTATGGTGGCGGTGATTACTTCGTTTAATCTCTAAATTTCCCTGATCAAGGCCTTTGTAAGGCAAGCTTGGGACTTATGAAGTGTGTATAGTCATCAACAATGTGGATTATGTGCCTAGTTCTCTTAATCTAGTGAACTCATGTTGATAGGTGCTAATGTGTCCTTCAACTTTTGGAATGAACTGTTAGGGTTAGTTTAAGTTCATTGATTCCAATTATGAAGTAGTTAAAATGGGGACATGACCCCCTAGTGCCTAGTTCGCTGATATGAATGTGGGTGGATCTATTAGCAATGTGAGGAGTCTTGTATGCAAGTGAGATATTTTGTCCTCCTATTCTAATTGTGGGTGTGTGGTCTGCGCAAAGTTTTAATGTGTTATTAAGAGGTGTTGCTGCCTCATTTGAAATTGATAGTCCATATGTGATCATGTTGTCCATGTACGACACACTCATCCTCATCATTCTTATAAAGTAGTATAGGTTCATGGTTCTAATTAGAAGGAATAACTTCTCTTATGCACTAATAATCTGTGCATGAAAATTATATATGTCCATGCCGCAGTAAAATGTATCTTAAAAGGAAGGACTTGATAGGGTACTAGTGTCTGTGTAATGATATGGGACTTTTCTTATCACATTTGCACCTGTCACCTTGATGGAATGTTCCTAAAGGAGTGATTCTCGAGTCCATGAATATGCCCCTCGAAACAAGAAAAATTGGAGGATTAGATATGATTTCTATAATTAGGTTATGATAAAGTATGAATATGTGTATTGTCTAAACGTGTTTTATATAAATGGGTTGATCATTTATGTACACCTATACATTTATGCATGAATTAAGTGAACTATGGAAATATGTGGTCCAAGGATGTTTATGAGAAAGGTTTTCTCACATATATGTACACACCCACATGAAAGCATGTCTATGATGCATGCATGATCCTATCTTAAAGAAGACGGGGTATCGTCACGGTTATCTCAATTTTTATTCCTAAACTAAATGGTGCTTCGAATATGCTATGTCCATGTAAAGGTTTTTGTCACGATTATAGGTCTGATGAAGAACGTTCTCAGCATGAAATTTTGAACTAACGCCTAATGATGGGTTATTTCTCTCAATATGCCTACTTTTATAACTAATGTTAAAATGCTTTTTAATAACGCGTGAACTTAGCGTAAACCGGAGTGAACTTGAAGCTAGGGGTGCCCCCTTCCCAGTGTGGAATAGCTTATTCACCATAGTCTTCACAGGGTAGATAACTAAAATTCCTCATCGGGCATAAGAGTGTTTTCCATATATGCCTCTAAGTTCCACTAAACTATGTTTCCCCTCTGATCTAGCAAGTGACTCACCTCATATGCTAGGCAGATGTAAAATGTTCTACCTGGCAAAAGTGAGCAAGCTGCGTTCGGTGTGGAGGTTTCTTAACCACAGATACTGCAATGCTTTAGAGTAGCACGCATGGTCTAGTGTCGGTTACAGCATCGTTGCCCTACGGGAAAATGGACAATGAAAGTAAAGTAATGGACCCGAACTAGGATAACCTAAGGGAAGTTGCTTAGTTAGGTGATCGGTATGGGACTTCCTATGCATTGCAACTAGTAGCGTCTTGAAGGAGTTCTAGGAAGTGTTCTATACTCATATGCATATGTATAATGTTTATAGCAGATAGAATTTATTGATATAATTGGTATGATAATATGCATGTATTGAGTCCTAAGTTGGTTTTATGATGAGGTCTTATCTTATATGCATAATCTTGTTTTATTGGTACTATATGATGAAAGGTCTTCTTGCAATGCTGAAGACTGTCGACACTTTTCTTATTGTAATATGATGTATTGGTATCTTCGTGTTAAATCCTTTGTAATGAGTTTACCAAGTATGTTTGATGTTATGACTCAACATGTAACAATGTGCACTAACCCCAACGCTTAGATCGGGATTAGGAGTAAAGGTCTTGTGATGTCTTGATGAAGTGAAACCTATGCCTCCTATTATGACTATGCCTATTATGGACGTTATTTGTAATGTTTAGTTTGCATGTGGTTTTGAAGTGAGTTTATATGTGGTGTCATGGACACAGTTAGTTCACATGGTGAAAGTCGGTGTTTGTAATGTTTTCTAATGTCCTATGATAACCTTGTTTTAAGTAACCTGAAGGTTATGTGAATGTTCAGCTTGGTGACCTTCAGGTGATGCTTGTGTGTGGATAGTTGAATGGGACCCTATTCATGCATTGCACCAAGTATTACTTAAGGGTTACTTGGTGGGTAAGAAACATACAATAAAGGAATATTATGTTATTAATATGGAAAATGTGCCTTAAATAATATGGCTCTATGTCATGTGATGACTAGTGTCCATGACTATGTGAAGTATATGAGCTATGTTGTGGTTATTATATAAATGTTTTATATGTTTTACTAAAGGCAATGATGCTGGTTTTCTAACCAAATTCCCTCTTTAAATGCATGTTTTTCTTGGTTTCCCACACTACTTATGCTTCTGTCACTTAATATCATTATTCTTGCTTTGTACAATACACCATGTGGTTAGGTTTTAGAGCTTAACAGTCTCTCTAAAGTGAAGGGGCTTGATATGTGTTTCCCAAGCTCGAAAGGGGTCTTGGTTCCATGATTTTCCTATGTCAGTTTATGCTCAATGTAGTGTACTAACTTAAATATTATATTAGATGTTAAGGTCGTGCTAGTCTCTCTATTGATGTTGTCTTAGATGCAAAGATACTTAACGTGTACTATGTATTATGAACTTATATTTTGTATATATAGAATATACAGTTATTATATGCATCTGATTGGATGAAGTTTTAAATTTTCTACTAAATTTAATTTGAAATGTAATGAATGCTAACTATGGCTATTCATCAATCCATCTGATGGAGGTGGTCAAGGTACACCAGGTTCTTCTAGGGATGTCCCCGGTCGTGACAAATTGTGTTATCAAAACATGAAGGTTATAAAAGTGGGCTTTAGGGTCCATAAGTCCTCATATTCCATGTCTAGTAGAGTCTCTTTCATCTGGTGAGTCGTGACATCATCTAAGACGCGAGATACTATAGGAGACTGCATAGAGTTTCCCTTCTTCACTTTTCATTTGTCAATGCCCTAAACTATACCCTAATATTCTCTTCTCCTATATTTTCTTTTCCATTTGTCTATTAGTTGATCGCTTGATGAAGGTATACCCAGTGCTTTGGGAGAAAAGGCTAGTGTTTGATTGGCTTTTCTGGGGTGTTTATGGTTTCAGAGCATGTTAAAAAAGTGAAATCATCCTATTTGATGTGATCGCCCTTTGTGGCTGATATGTGATTTTATCAGAATAACCTGTTACTTTGACAGATTTAGTTACGTGTTAATTGTTATAGGTTTGGTTAAGAGATATTATGGTTAAAAATCAATTCCCTCTTAGAAAGACTATTTGCTATAATCGTTTGTGTATGATAATAGTACTAATGATTGCTTTAGGTTGAAATGCTTGAGAAGTGTGGTAAATCGGCCTTTTTGCCTTTGTATAGGAATGGTCTAAATTTTTGCCTCTTTTAGGTGTGATTCTTTTCTGTTTGCTTTGTGGTGGGTTTGGAGTATTTTGTATAGGCTTGATCCTAGAGTGAAGGTAGTGTTCTTACCTTGCCATGGTGATTGATGGGTACGCTAGCATGGAAAACCCTATGATTAGTATTAGTTTCCCTTATGACCTATTCTAAGAGTGGGGAAAAAGGGAGAGAAGAGTTTTTTGTTCTGGGTTGGAATTCCGTTGTTTTTCCTAAGGTTGATCTACTTTTAAAGTAGTTATAAATCTTATTAAGTTTATCTTGAGTATACTCATTGGAGGAAGTGTGTGGGTTGTACCTCGGTGATGTGGGATGCATGACCCATAGAAGTTTACCACTTTCCCTTATTTTTTTAGAAAAGAAAAGAGGTTTTTAGGGCTGTGTGACAAACCCGAATTTTTAATTACCCTCCTCATGATACTCACTAGCAAGCTTCTCGAGTTTAAGCAATTGGTTAAAATAATTAAATTTTTATAAATCGTAAATCAATACAATAAAAGTAATGGAATAAATCATATTTAGTGATAGTTATTACAATACGGTATTCTTGGAAAACGCTTTTATTTTGTTTTTAGCTAGCGTATATGTCTGTACGATTATCGCATATCTTTTTAAAATGATATTTTTTTCAATCAAAAAAAATAAATAAGGAACTAGTATAATATCGGGATACTATTTAGTTCTATACTGCTAGTTTTCGTTCTCGAAGCCGCTATTTTCTTCATCATTAATTATTTACTTTTGTTAAACCTAAAAGCTGTCGTTTTCTTTAATTAATTCATCTTGTTCGCACTTTATCTTAATTAACGAATCAACTCTTTAAAGAAAATATGATTTCCCCATCCAGCCCACTTCTTTTATCACCAAAATTGGCCGCTTTGGCAGCCTGCCCACTATTCATTCCTTTCCAAGCCCATTTTTTTTAATTTTTAAATCCCTTCCCTCCCAACTCTTTAAAAAACCAGATTTGGGCCTATTTCTTTTTCCAATTCCCCTTTTAATTTCCAGCCACCCCATTCCCTTTCTCCCAGCCCATTCCTCCAAACTGGCCCACCAAATTTAATCTCTAACTCAATTTCCTTTTTTTCCCCTTTCCCTTCGACCCGACTAGACTCGAATTTTCCTAGAAATTTCGCAACCCATTGGCCATTTCTCGCGCGTGTCTGAACTTACCCCTCACTCCTCGTGCGCGTCCCTTTCCTTTGCAAGTCGTACGAGGACGTTGGAGGACAGGCCCAGGTGGAGAAATGTCCTATCTCCATCGTTCTTTTCTTACAAATTAGATGGCTGCGATCGATTGTTCTGTTGAAGGTTCGTACTCGTTTAGATGGCGTCCTTATCCCTTTGGTGAAGAAAGGATTTTGAATTCAAAAGGGGACATGGAATCACGAATTTGCCCCAAACCTTCTTCCGTTTTCCCCCCGCTCTCCACCCTTGAGAAATGGCTATATATATTGCCATTTCCTCACTGTTTGAGGGGTTCAATTTGTGTTGAAGAAGGTTTTTTTATTGTCTTAAAATGTTTGCTTGAAGAGAAACCCCTCTCACTTTCTTTAGTCTTAAAAATACATTTCAATACTGAAAGTTTAGTTCCGTTAGTGTTATAGCATTTCTGGCTTATTGTTCGAGCGTTGTCCGTGGTTCCCACCCTGTTTGAGCTTTCTTGGTTGCTATTTTGTATCAATGTTTGCGTGGTGAGGATTGTCATTCCCCTGCTTCAGTTCGCTTTCTCTAAAAGGTAATCCCCTGCTTTGTATGATTTTCTCGTTTCTTTCGTTTTGAAATGGCTTCTTCTGATGCTTTGGGTGATTTTGTGTGTTGTGCAGATTTGAAATTTGAATGTGAATGTATGTTGCAACTGACTTGTTAATTCTCTTATAGAGTCTATTCGTTGAATGTTTCTTAGGCTGTTTGTGCTTTGTATGTTTCACAAATGGTCTTTTGTTGTTTCACTCATCTCGTCTTAAATTCGTTTGTGTTTTTCACCTCACTCGAGCTGTTTGTTTAGGCTTGGACGAACTTTTAGAAGGTATAATGTTTGTTCTGATCTATAGAGACTTTAGTTTCTTCAATCATATTTGGTTGTGAAAGTGTATGCTCAGACGAGTTCCTGTCTTAATTGTCGGATAGCCTTAGCATTGCTCGTTTCATGTAGTGTTGTGGTGTTACATAGGTATGATGTTGTTGTAATGAAAACACATAAGTTGTGACTCTAGAGTTCTAAATTCGTAACTTGTATTGCTTTCTAAGACGCTGCATGCATTGACCTATAAACATTCGATGGATGTGCAAAGGGAAAGCATATAATGATGTCAATTCGAAGTCTTATAGCGAATTAAATAAATTGTTTTCCTGCCTAGTTTGTCTGATCGTTGATTGCACAGGATCAAAGTTTGGCTTGGGCTTGTGCGGCTGGTTTTCCTGTAATTTAACTTCCTGTTTGTCCTTAACGAGTGTGCGCCAGCCCCATGCGTCCGGAGAAGACAGTGTAGGAAAGAGAGAAACAAAAGTCGAGAGAGTGAATAACAAACGAAGGTGAGTGGGACAAGGATATTAAGGACTCGAGTGACATTGATGTAGCCGTGGTACTTTAGGAGCGGGAGATAAGATGAAATTGGAGTTGCTTCAATAAGCTAATCTCCGTCTATAAAATATTAAGGGATTAATGTTCATTTTCGACAGCATAAACTTGATCCGTTGGATCTCCTACCACATGGGCATCTCCAATGGCATTGTTGCTAGCTTTGTCTCTCCTCTTGCTAAGCCTTTTCTTTAAAACCATGATTGGTTAATCGTAGTTTCTTGTAAAAAGCACACTCTACGTTTAGATTTACAGTACGTTTCCTACATGGTTGTGAGGTGTTCTTTGAGTGCGAAATGAATCACATAGTCTTAAATTGTCATTGATGAACCTTGATGAAGGACGACCTTTATTTTGTGCTCTTGAATATTTGGTTAGTGCTACATGTCATGAAACCCCGTTTTGTTTGCATATGAGATGTATTTTGATATTTTGTACCTCTTCCGTTACTCACATTTCTAAAACAACTCATATCTTCTGTATTGTGTTTTATTCTAGTCATTTGTTTAAGGTGCTAATTCTCATTCTATTCACTTTATTGCATGTGAAACCCTCCTCGAGTCCTCATGGACTTCACTCCAATCCCTTGCATTTTTCCTTGAGCCATAAAGGCTCAAAACATCCTCCTCGAGTCGTAGACCCCTTCTCAACTGGCATACAGGCTTAAATATATCAAAGGTGTTGCTCGAAGTTACATTTTGCAGGGTTGAAGAAGATGTATACAGCAAAATACATATGTTATACGCAATTTATACCATGATATATAGGTCTAAAACGCACAGGTGGATTCCTATTCGATGTGGGTTGTATCCAGGAAGAATGGTTGCTGCCTAACGGAAATGTTTCAATGTTTCGCAAGTTGAAAAACCCCCAAGGGCCTCGAAATTTTATAAACAACCTGTCACCTGATATACAGGGGAACGCTATAAATTAAACTTAGGTGTCAAAAAATGATAGGAAAGTTAATTAGATTGGAGCTCCTCTTCACAATAAAATACGTAAATCTGCACAGGATACGTGCATAGGGTACAATGCCCATATCTTGGTAACATTATTGGGCATCAATATACATTGGTTAAGACAGGTTACAAATGGACAGGTACAAATAACGCAAAAACATATGGGAAATATGGTGAATGTGTGAACGCGTACTCGAACACTGCAGGGCCTCACACTTTCCCAAAAATGATTTGATATACACCCGTATACAGTAGTTACTCTTTGTATACTTCCTTAGTTCTTTCAGGGAAATGGGTCCGTGTCCCTTCAGCAGTAGTTATATAGGCCCAAGGCCAAAGTTCATATTTGCAGGATTTTTTAAATGTTAAAAAGTTCCAAATATTCTAAGTGATTTAAGTTTTGGACAGCTGGGCCCCAGCCCAAATGCACTGAATTTGAGGCAATCAAGCCCGAGTTCAAATATTTCTCCTCTCGTCTTTTTTAGCTATTTTTCTTGATACTTAGTGTTTTGGTAAATTTTTTATCATCCCTAAGTGGTACCATTTTTTCATTATTTTAAATGTTACATATTTTTAGGTACATAGTTTGTTTTATTTATTTTTACCAACCATTTGTTTTCCTTAAGTTAATAATTTCCTTAAATGTTTTTTTCTTTTAGGAAATATAGGAATAAACATGTATAAGTCAATCAACAACAAATTCTTTCTACTTAAAACTTCAAAATGTATTATTACGCGTCATTTTAGTCAAATCCCGGTCAACCGCAAGTTTTCGGGCATCCCAGACCTACACCTTCTCGGGATGTTACATTTGCCTTTCTGAAAACCTTTTTCAATTATTGTTTTATCTGTTTTTGAGGTCCTTTGAAAATTTTAAAATTTTTCTTGATTTTATCAAATCAAGTGGCACTCCGTTTTTGGAAGTCAATTTTTTCTTAAATAGCACCACAC
>JAKWJA010000616.1:0-43419 GCA_027704765.1 Solanum habrochaites
AATTACAATGTAAATTTTAGGAAGTAGCAAATGAGGAAGATACATAATAAAAGTGTGGAACATCAAGATCAAACAATACGGAAGCAGCCAATCACAAACAGAAGATACCTGGATGACAGCATCAGATGTCTCCGCCTCCGATCTCCCAGGGAAAGCATTAAAATGGGCGCCTTTCGTTGTTTGTCCGTTGACCATAACCATGTTGTGATTAGGGCTCCAGTTTGCCATCACCCCGGCCGTTTTGGTGGAACCACCATTACCTCGACCACCACTCCTCCAGAATACCGGGCCGTACCGGACCACCTAGTACCCTAAGCTATTGGGGTCTATAAACTCTGTTTGGGAATTCTCCTAATATGTCCAGTCTCCCCACATCCATAAACACCTCTTTCTAGAGTCAGCATAGGTTCTCAGAAAGTGTTGACCGGGTATGGGTGGACCCCCAACTACAGGTCTGTAGTGAAGACTGAATGGGTCGAACTGAAGTAAACATCCGGGAACCCGGCTACTCTAGAGTAGACCATTATTAAACTCACTCCCTTTCGAAACCTCTTTGATGTCGATGCCCTGGTGAAGTCATCTGGCGTCACTCCTCTTACTCTATACGAAGCTACCACTTCTGAAAGATTCGCTGTGGCCGTACATGTAAAGCTGAAATTCGCAACTCTGATCTCAACCCCTTCACAAAATGGCGAACTCCGCTCTGTGGACTGAAAACCAAAGTTGGTCGGCATATCTGGATAGTGAAGAAAACTTAGCCTCATATGCATTGAACCGACATCCTACCTGATTAGGATTAAGAACTCATCCCTTTCCTATCCTCAAAAGTCCGGGGGATATACTTCTCCATAAACAGCTTAGAGAATGGGCCCAAGTCATAGGTGGTGCCTCTGTTGGTTGACAACTTCAACATGTGACGCCACCCATTGGAAGTTCCCTTTGAAAACTGGGAAACTCACGAACCTCTCAAAACCAAAAGTTCTACTATACCCATTTGTGTAGTAGCTCATGACAGTCAACCAGAAAAATCAGAAGCATCATAATTCTTGCAACCTTGAAGACGGGAGGTTTCAAGTTCAAGAACTTAATGAAAAGTTCATGACTGTATCATTTTCATATAGGGCCCAGTAGTAGGCGTGTGAAACGTGCCTATGTCAAGAGGCATCCATAGAGGGGCCAAGTGGTGCATGTTGTACTCTGTGAAACCGGAGGGTTGGTGAAGGAAACATTGGGGGCCTTACCCTGATAGAAACCCACTGAGATAAGCGAGGAACTGATTGATCATTCGGGGGTAGGTTGGGGTGTGGCATTTCCTCATTTCTGTACTGGTTCATTCTCCCCATCCATCTTCTCTTATTACTTCCCTCAGTCGGTGGAGGATCACCGCACTAGTACCAGATGGGCTAGGTGCTTAGTCCTTTCCCCTAGAGGACATCCCCACGACCTTACCCGGACCTCTTGCGGGGCTCTCCTCGAGCTACAGCCCCAGCGGCTGGCTCAGACGACCCTGTTCCGCGGTGGATGGTTTGGAGAAGTCGTTGGCTCTAGTTCTAACCATCTGCGAAATAGAGTGAAGATGGTCAGATACCAATTTGTATCACCTAGATACCAATGGAACCAAGTAATAGCACGGAAAAGAAAAGAAAGAAAGATGGAATTTTCCTAAAGTCTTATAGCCTCTCAAGAAAAAGTTAAAGCGGTTCCCTCCTACCATTCCTTAAGCTCTAATAAGACCTGTTCTTGTGGGATGAGACAAACGAACCTAAGCTCTCGATACCAAGTTTGTCCGACCAAACCGAGCCGAAGACTGGCACCACATTTACCCTCCTATGGGAAGGAACCAACCAATCGAAACCTTATCATGGTCAATTTTAATATCAACATAAGCAATGCGGAAGACTTAAACTCATAAATAAAAGACAATTCAATAACTCTAAAATCAACATCTATAATTCCCCAAAATCTAGAATTCAATCACCACAAGAACATCTATTGATCAATTTTACTAACTAAGAGTATTCTAAGAAGCTAAAACAAATAAAGTAGTCATGCCGAAAAACATCAAGGCACGAGAATGAGGAAGGAGCAGATCCAGTCCAGCTAGAAGCATTAGCTCACCCTGAAGATACGGGTGTGTTGTGACAAAGGCTGGACTTAGAATTATGTTCATAGTCGAAGATGACGCACGTTTTGCTGCACTCCCAAATAAACAAGAAAAACCATAAAAGTAGGGGGTCAGTACAACCACAAGTACTGAGTAGATATCAGCGGCCCAACTCAAAATAGAAAGCAATAATCCGATAATATCATTAAAATCAAACTTAATATATTAACATGTGTAGCAAAAGTACAAAAATCATTTTAATCTCACCGATCATATCTATGAGGACTCAAGCCTCCCACTCCAACTCTTTGGGATTACATTGCTTTAGATTGAATATAGTATCATCTTTCAAGATTCATATCTTTTTCCTCTTGTGTCGGACGTGACACTCCGATCCCACTAATACTATGTGTCAGAATGGGCACACTCGACCCTAATTCAATTGTGCCTGGTACGTGACACTCCGATCCACTACATCTAGTGTCGGTCGGGACCCCGTCCCCACTATTCTATGGTCGGTACGTGACACTCCGATCCCTACATTCTACGTGCGTTCGGGACACCGGTCCACTAATTCTATGTGCCGGTACTGAACTCCGAATCCCCTACATCTACGTGTCGGTTCGTGACACCCGTCCCACTAATTCTATGGTGCCGGTACGTGAACACTAGATCCCCTACATCTACGTGTATGGTTCGTGACACTCCGATCAATAATTTTATTCTATTAAGTCATCAAAGCCTTCTTTATACAAGGCATCATCATAACAAGGAGATTAGGTTTTTATCAAGATTGGATTTCATAGCTTTATAATGGCTTTTTTTCATCACAATCACATATATGTAAAATCCATCATGCATCACAGATTAAGCCTAAAGAGACTCTATAATACTACCCCACACATATCATTCCACTATTAGAGTACTACGAATATAGGTAAAACCCATAACCTACATCCACCGAAGATTCGTGATCAAGCAGCAAATGCCTCAAACCTTGGGGGTCTCTTAGTTTTCTCTCTCTCTCTTTTTACCTCGGGGGTTTTTCTCCCGCGTCTGTATATTCGTTTGCTTATTGTGTGTATTCAAAACCCTGGTTTGGTCCCAAATTAGTAATCATTAAGGAAATAAGAAGGATGGCCAAATAATAACCACGCATTAATTAAAGGTTACCTCTGTTAACCCCCAAGTAATTAGGACTTAGTAACATTAACCCCTAACTTTATACTTAAAGCAGGAATAGTCAAAAACGTCCCTTAAAAAGTATAAGGAAATCCGACCAGACTGGGATGCGCAACCTGCGACGGCCCGCCGTCGTTGCCGCGACGTCGTCCTGCAGCGTCGTCGCAAGGTCCAGAGAAAAGGGTTTTTGGATTTCCACTGAAAGACTCTGGACGGTCACGTCACACCTGTGACGGTCCGTCCTGCCATTTCGTTACGAAGTTTCAGAGAGTGATTTTCAGTACCAATTTCAGATTTTCCAAGTGTTTTGAAACGAGACCCTGCGACGGTCCGTCGTGCCCATGACGGCCGTCGTGGGGTCAGTGCCTCAGACGATTTTTTCCAGAAATAAAATCTGCTGCTCAAAACGACGAAAATAGGTCGTTACAACTGTATATTTTACCCGATAGAATACTTTAAAAAATTTTCTAAAGATGTCAACTTGAAGTTTGAAAATTACTATTAATATATTTAGGATAAAGATTATTGTGTGCGTTGTTAGAGGATCACATTCGAGCGGCACTTTATAGTAAAAAACGTGATTAATTATAAAGTTGTTAATTAGTGATCCTCTAACAACGCACACTAATAATGCGTCATATTGGTAAGTCTCTCCATAGAGGAAAGTGAACAATATCAATACCTATTTCATTGCGAGTATTTATAAACTTGTGCATCATTATAATATATAAGGATTTTATTGAATCAAGCGTTAATCACAGTGATATGAATGTAGAATTAGGTTAGAATATATTCTTACCGATAGATACAAATATTACTTATTCTATCTTGTTTATCTATGGAACCTTTTTAAAGGTTTTGAGGTTTTAATTCATTCTTTAAAATCCTTTTGGATAGAATCTCCAGAACTTTATGTAATTTATTTTATCTTCTATTAGCTGACATTAGGAGTGAGTCATGTAATTGTGTAAATAGTATTTCTATGGATATATATTAAAGATTAAGAAAACTGATCCACTTGGACTTGGGGGCGGGGGGGCTAGGATTGGATCGAACATAAAATAAATATTTAGTCTACAAATAGGATTTTTTACACAAATAGTAACATATTAGAAAAAAGGTTCAACAGACATATATAGTTGTCAATTGCTGATTACAAAACTATACCAAATAGATCACAAATGAAAGAGGACCAAAACAGAAAGATGAGATAATGACAATTTATGTCTGCCAATCAATAATAATATTGTGATGATCATTTTTGAGAAATCTCTTCACACTATCTAGGCATAGTTGCAAAACATTATTCATCCTTGCTTCGTCAAGATCTTCTTTTCTATCTTCTTTGAAACGTCCCTAGCAATAATATGATGATGCACTGACCATATTTTGTCATTTTATTAATTGTTGATTCTTGTCATGTTAGTTGCAAATTAACATATGAGTATTAATCTTGATACTTGAAATTGAAGCTTGAAGAATCATATTCTTTGATTCATCATCTCCGTCTATATTTGTTTCTTCCCCTAAATATCTGTCCATTTCAGGGACACCAATAGATCGTCGGATTCCCTTGGTGTAATCTACATCTGGAATGAAAATCTGTCGCAACTCATCCACTAGCCATACATGCAACACAAATTTAAAGAAGAATTTTATTTAGTAGAACATAGATTTGATAACCAAAAGTATTATTAAGAAAATTATATAAGAAAAGCTTTTAGCTAGCTGCACGATATTATATCTTGATTGATACATAAAATAATTATAAAAATTACCTGCATTGACCATTTGATCAAACCTTATGTCAAGTCTATGGTTGAAGACTGATTGCTCAATCAATCAAAATAAAGCAACTATTCGTACTATTTGACTGAAAAGGGTTCTTCCCAAAAGTTTTAATATACGAATTGACCTCCCAACATTAATTGAAACAGGTTTTGAGTAATCAGTATTTTTTCTATGAAGAAAAAGTGCAAAAAAAACATTATTCAGTTGTGAAGTCTGAATCTGGCTAATTTCACCTTATGAAAATTGATCAATTAACTTTCTCAGAATGAAAGAATAAATTGGTAATAG
The DNA here is from genome assembly GCA_027704765.1 of Solanum habrochaites. Taxonomy (NCBI): domain Eukaryota; kingdom Viridiplantae; phylum Streptophyta; class Magnoliopsida; order Solanales; family Solanaceae; genus Solanum; species Solanum habrochaites. The sequence goes on from JAKWJA010000616.1 coordinate 5,366, forward strand.
TAAAGTTATATTTGTAACTAGGATCGATAATTACTACTATAAAATTATCTAGGTGTTTCATTTGCATAATTATTTGAAAAATTAAATTTAGATATGTCGAACAAATACTGTCGTCACTTCTTTTTCTGTATGTGTGATCTTGTTTGGACATAAAGTCTTTGTAAACTTGTATTTTATTCGAGTGATTATGTTTTCTCAAAAACGGGGTGTCCGGTCCACCGCGGCGGCCCTTTTCCCGTCGTGGCCCCCCTTACGCCGCTCCCTTTCTTCTTGTTGCCCTCTTCTTTGTGCTTGCCCGTCTTTCTTTTTCTTCTCCCCCCCCCAGTCCACTCCCCCTCATCGTTCGTTTTCCTCGTGCCTGCTTTCCCCGGTCCGCCCCCTCCCCTCTCTCGTCCCTATAACAGCTAGTCGTAGGCCCTCTGCTTGACTCGGGCTATGCTCTGTCCCACCATCTCCCCTTTTCTTTTGGTGGTCCGTGCCCAAATTGCATTCACCCTTTTACCCGTTCCCTTTGTTGTGGCCTCTAAATTGACCCTTCCCTCCTTCCTCCTTCCTATAGTCTTTTAGGACCCCGGCCTTTCCTTTTTTTATAGCTCTGTTCCCCTTGCATTTGGCAAGGAGGATGAAAGAGGATGGGAGGAGGAAAGGAGGAGTGTGGGTGTTAAGATGAGCACAGAGAGCGAGGGGGTGATCGGTAAAGAAGGGAGGGTGATGAGAGAGCGGAGAGGATAGAGAACAGAGAGGAGAGATAGAGAGAGGTAGAGATAGAGAGAGAGGGATAGCTGGATAGAGGGAGTCCAGATATACAGATAAGATAGTCGACAGAGAGAGGGTAGAGAGGCGAGGGAGAGAGAGACAGAGAGAGACAGAGGAGAGAGACCAGAGAGAGATCGACCAGAGAGTAGGACAAGAGAGAGATACAGCATAAGGAGACAAACAGAGAGAGAGAGATTAGACAGCGAGAGACAGAGAGAGAGACAGAGAGAAAGGAGAGAGGAGAGCGACAGATATAAGATAGAGAGTACATAGATGGAGAGACATAGATAGACGAGGACATATAGATATAGAGATAGTATTAGATCGATATATAGATATATTAGATAGATAGAGAGAGAGCCAGATAGAGATAATATATATATAAATAATATAGATATAGAGATATATATTATATATATATTATATATATACAGAGAATAGATGTACCTTTGGAATTTTGCGATTAAGCTTTTAATTATTTTTGGATGACATTTCTGATGTAGATTGGTATGAAATGACAAATAGAATTGAAGAAAGTTGATTAGACAAGTAATGTAAGAGAAATAAACAATATTCTGATGGAACATATTGAGTGATATTGTGTTAAATCTTACCACTATTTAACAACACATTCATAAGTGTGAAGTTCCTAATTCATAAGAGCGGAAGTGCAACAATTATCAATAAACTATTTCAAATTACGAGTATTATATTAAGTTGTTTCACCATATTACTAATAGATAAGGATTTTATGATGCAGACTTCAATCATCGTGATAGAATTGGTAGAGAATATATTTCATTACCCCAATAGATTACAAATTTACTATTTTATCGACTTGTATAGTAACATTTTTAAGTTTTGAGTTAAAAATTCTAATATCTAAAATACTTTTAGGGTGGAATCTTCCCAAACATGTCTAATAATTCATTTTATCATTGTATTAGCTTGACATTATGAGTAATCTCATGTAATTATGTACGTACATATTTATATTAATATATATTAAATATAGATGACTTGGACTTGGAGTTGGGGCTTGGGCTTGGATCAGAATTAGCAAAATAGTCATTATAATAAGATTTGTTATGAAAGAGTACCAATGAAAAAAGGGGTAATAATCATATTATATATATATTGTAATGCGCTACAAACTTGTCACATACGGGTTTACCCCCTAGAAGTACCGCATAGTCATCCTTTCAAGACTAAGGACTAGCCTCTAAGCCACGTCATTACATTATGAGGTTGAAAAATGCAAAAAAAAAATAACATTTCATTATAACTTACTTGGAGGTTTACATAGATCTACATTGACACATAAAATAATTAAATCGTATCGAGTATTACACTAGACCCTCCATATAGGAAGGTATACACAACCTTCTACTTTATTGCCCACATACATTATATGTAAAATATAAAGATAGTCTCAACGATCATTTCATCTCATGCCGTATAAATGTTTTATCACAATATCGACATAGGCGTACCTTACATCAGTAAACAAGACCAGATAATGCAGGTCATAACAAAAGTATAGGACTCAATGAGAAGGAAGAATGAAAGAGTCGTTAAACTCGTAACAAGTCCGTAAGCTAGATGACGGGCAGTTCCTAAGAAGTGAGGACTACCCTACTTGGATGAAAAGGAAGAAACAAAGCCTTCAAACATGTCGCCTTCCAAACTCTTCAACGACCCAGAACTAAAATGTTTGGGAAAAAGGGAAGAAAATGGGGTTAGTACTCACCATGGTGGTACTAAAGTTGAGACCTTACGCACTAACAATGAAAAACATGCTAAAACGGGGACTCTTCCTCAAAACATGCCATTTTACCCCTTTATGGACCTAGTGCAAAGCCAAGCAAGTCATATCAATCAACCAAACACGCTTACTAACTCAACAAGTAATACCTATCCCAACATGCTTGAAAACCATGATTTACTACAACCCTATCATCAAGGTATAACATCACAAGAATGAATAAGAGTTAATCATATCATAATAAGCAAGACAACTTCTCATAAGTCCTTATCAAGTCAACAAGTGCAATGACCAAGCAAAGCCCCATGACCAATGTCCAACTTTACATTATGTAACATTTAGGTTTACATTTCATCATATATTAACATTATAACACAAGGCATTCTCATAAATGAACTAATCAACATATAGTATCAACAATGTGCCATGGTCATCATATATACATCATATATTATCATAACATAAACATATATAAGAACCTCTTTCTAAGACTCCCTTCAAGGCTAGCTAGTGCAATGTTTAGGTCGATTCACATACACCTACCTAGACTAAGGTAGACCTCTTAGGTTATCTAAGTTAATGTTCAAAGTCCTTTAATTCGTTTTACCTTTTGGGAACATCTTGCCCTACCCGACATACACCACATGAGCTAGTGTGAAATCCGGTGTCATAAAATCCTACACCGACAGAAGGCAGACTACTTGCCAAGGTAGTACCAAAACATGAAAAATAGCAACTACATGGATCCACTAGCTAGTATTCCTATGGTGACAACATAGTTCAAGAACTAGGAGATATAGTTTGGACCCTCTTTACGCGTCATGCATTATAGTCTCCAATCTCAAGAGTAATGTAGTGTACCTTCCCTATGTGGAATGGGACACTCCTCATTCTAGTACACTTGGTGCTAAGCTAGAGTCCCTTTTTGAAATGTCTTTAAGACTTTAATTATCAATCATAGCTTAGTTTAGGTTATAGGGTCTACCCCTTGTATAATCATCATTATCAATAGCTCAATAAGAATTGTATGAGTATAAGTCTTTTATCACAATTCATATAAGTGAGGTTAACACATTAACATTTCATATCATATCAAGGCATATTGACAGTTTTCACCATCCTGATATCATATAGACCGTAATCAGCCTCAAAACATAGTCAAGACATTTCAATTCAACATGATACCACCATATCATCCTAGTATAGGCCATACTTTAATGTAACAAAGTCTTCTTCACAGTTCATTATCAAGGTCTTACCATCAACCCATAACTCAACCCAACTAGGGGAGTAACATCATCACACAATGTTAACCAATAAGATAACAAGGTCAATATCATCTCTATAACACAATTCAACACTAGATCATAACTTAAGAAAAGTTACATAGGCTAATTTCACAATACAATTCATAACCTAAATCACATTTCAAGAACTAGCATGATAGGCCTATAATTAATCTTAATTTAATCATAAGAACACCATAGGATAGTAATCTAATACACAACCAAATCAATGGAATGATCATAATATAATATAGGTCAAGATCACAATCTATGGTTAGGGATTGAGGATCATGTTCTTCAATTTAGAAAAAACCATCAACAGTTACTATAATCAAGTTAAAATTAATGTTAATCTATTCAATATAACCTAAAGAAATCATTAACAACTCAATTCATAACTTTAATTTCGTACTTAGACCTTATGACACCTAAATTAGGCTTTACGACACGTCTTGGATTTTCAACGTGTTACATTATCCCCCCCCCTAGGAACATTCTTTCCCGAATGACACTAAAATTCCTTTGAAGGAAGAAATAGACTCAGAACTAGCATCCCAACCAATCAACAATATCAAGTAAACTTAAATCATGTCATTTCATCAAGGAAAATTTCAACACTCATATTTTTACACATAAGGCTCAAAACACTTCATCATGAGGCATTTCCTTCTCAAAACACTTATGATCTCAACATACATTACATGAGTCAATTAGCACAAAGTTCAACTTAAAAACATGTTACATATCATTTCATAAAGATTCACCACACCAAAATGCACAACATAACTAAAATAAACCAAAAAGGCCAAATTCAAGTTTTTAGAGGTACTATTTCAATGTCAACCCCAAAATGCACTTTTTTGCAAAACTTCATCAAAAATCATGTCAGCCTCGGCCTCCCATGTTGCACCCTCAACTAGATTATTCTTCCGTAGCACCTTTACGGAAACCACTTGTTTATTCCTTAACTTCTTGACTTGCCTATCAAGAACTTGAACTTGAACTTCCTCATAGGAGAGGTTATCCTTGACACTACGACCCTCAATAGGAAGAATGAACTCGGGATCACCAATACACTTCTTCAACATTGAAACATGGAATACTGGATGAACAAAAGACACTTCACTAGGAAATTTCAATTCATAGGCAACCTTACCAACCCTTTGAAACATTTCATAGTGACCCACATAACGAGGACTAAATTTCCCTTTTTTTTCCAAATCTAACCACCCCTTTTATTGGTGAAATTTTCAAATATACCTTATCACCTTCTTCAAACTCCAAATCCCTTCTCTTATGATCGGCATAAGACATTTGCCGACTATAGGCCGTTTGCAACCTGTTCCTTATGATATGAACCTTTTCAAAAGTCTTATAAATCAACTCGGGACCAAGAAGCGAATGATCACCCACGTCAAACCATCCAGTAGGATACTATGCATTTGACCATACAAGGCTTCATAGGGAGCCATGGAAATGGATGAATGAAAACTATTGTTATAGGCAAACTCCACCAAAGGTAAATGTTTATCCCAACTCCCTTTAAAATCTGTAATGCATGCCCTAAGCAGATCTTCAAGGGTTTGTATCGTATGCTCCGCTTGATCATCCGTTTAGGGACGAAAAGCGGTGCTCAACTTGACCGTAGTACCCAACCCTTTTTGGAATGACCTCCAAATCTAAATGTGAATTGTGCGCCCCGATTCGATATGATAGATAAAAAAATTCAATGATGGCACACAATATCATCTAGGAATATTCTTGCATAGTCCTCCGCCGAATACGTAGACTTGACGGGAATAAAGTGAGCGGACTTAGTTAATCAATCCACAACCACCCATATGGAATCATATGACTTTTGAGTCCGAGGTAAACCTAATACCAAATCCATATTGACGCCTTCCCACTTCGAAGTAGGAATTTGGATCTCTTGTATTGAGCCACCCGACTTTTGGTGTTCAACCTTTACTTGTTGGCAATTCAGACACTTAGCGACAAACTCCGCTATGTATATCAGGTACATTTTTGTCGACCCCGGATGAATTGAGTAGCGAGACCCATAGGCTTCTTCTAATATCCTATCCCTCCATCTACATAGGGAACACACAATCTCCCTTGGTACCTTAACACACCATCCCCCCCAAGGAAAATGATTCATTTAACTTACCAACAACCGATTTTTTGAACTCCAGTAATGCTAGATCAAGGTGTTGTTTGGACTTCACTTCAACCACTAGAGATGACTCGAATTATGATGAACTATATCACTTCCATCCGGAGAACTTTCCAACATCACCCCCAACCTAGCCAAACTATGTACTTTCCTTGCTAGGTCCTTCTTGGCTTCATCAAGGTGGGATACACTACCCATAGTCATACAACTTAGGGCATCTGCAACCATATTAGCCTTGCCGGGGTTATAAAGGACACTCATATCATAATCTTTCAACAACTCTAGCCACCTTCTTTGTAGGAGATTCAACTCCTTTTGGGTAAACACACGTTGGAGACTCTTATGATCGGTAAAAACATCAAAATGCACCCCATACAGTAATGCCTCAAAATTTTCAAGGCAAACACTAAGGCCGCAAATTCAGTCAATGCGGGATGTTTCTCTTCATGTACCTTAAGTTTTCTATAGGCAATAGCTATCACGTTTCCCGTGTTGCATAGAACACACCCCAACCCACTCGTGAAGGCGTCACAATACCCCACAAAAATCCTTTGTCCCTCTGATAAGTCAACACCGGAGCGAAAGTAATCCTAGTCTTTCACCTTGTAAACTTTTCTCACTGCCGTTCCGACCACTCAAAGACTTCTTAACTCTTTTTTGGTCAAAGTAGTCAAACGATATGAAATGGATGCAAAAGCCCTCCCCAACTCGATAATAACACTCTAGACCCAAGAAACCTCCTAATGTCGGTTGGAGTCCCATGGTCTAGGTAAATGCTTTTCATCTTCACCTTTTTCCCTTTTCCTTGGGTATACCTCAACTCTTATACTCAACTCCCTCACTAAGATGAATGTCCTAAGAATGTCACTAACCTCAACCAAAACTCACAGTTACTATTTCACATAAAATTGATAGTTCTTAAGGGTTTGAAATACTACCCTAAAATGACCCATATGATCACCCTCATTTTTTGAATATACCATGATATCATCAATGAAGATGATAACAAATGCATCTAGGTAATTTCGTAACACCCTATTCACTAGGTTCATAAACGCCGTCGGAGCATTAGTGAGACCAAGAGGAATTACCAAGACTCTCAGTGGGTGTGATCTTATTTGTAACAATTTCAAGTCCCTTATAAACTTGAATTTATCCGAGTTGATTATTTATCCTCGTAAATAGGTGGCAAGGTCAACAGAGAGACAAGATTTTCCCATTCCAGTGGACCCTATTATGAAGATCACTTTTTTCTTGTTGAACTCTTCATTGTTGATGAAAATATTCATATTATCTACATACAAAAAATAAAAGAAAAATAATGATTAATTATAATAGTGAATGCATAAAATCAGACATTAAAAATCTTGTAAATATATAAGCTAGTAAGGTTAGAAACCTTTCCTGACTGGAATATACTATTAAAAAATATAAAAAATTTTTCTTGATGGTGGATGTGAAATCAAAATTGCACATTCAACTTTTTATAGTAAACAATATGTTTGTGCACTTAGTAATTGACATACCATGTCATAATTACTATGTATATTTTTAGAATAAGAATTACTTTTGAAAGTTTTATAGATAGATCAACTTGAATTTTGGTATATTCTTAAATATATTTTAGGATAAATTATTAGTGTATGTTGTTAGGCTATACATAGAGCAACATTTTTACACAAAATCACATCCTTATACACACACTATTTAACAACCCGTCATAATTGTAAGTCTAATTTCCGTTAGAGGAAGTGAACAATTATCGAGAACGATTTCAATTATACAATTATTTATATTAACTTTGTGTCACCACATAATAATAGATAAGATTTTATTTAATAAAGCTTCAATCACCTGATAGAATTACGTATCATATTTTGCATTATCTATAGATACAAATTTACCTCCCATTTTATCTTCTTTGTTTATGTAACATTTTTTAAGTTTTGAGTTTAAATTCTATTAATTTAAATCCTTTTAGGGTGGAATCTCTCCCAAACATATAGGGTAATTAATTTTTATGCACTCGATTAGCTTGAACATTATGAGTGATCTCATGTAATTTTTTACGTCCGTATTTATATTAATAATCTTAACTATAAAATAACTTGACCTTGGACTTGGATCGAACTTAAATAAATTTTCAATGATAAATAAGAATTTTCTTTTTACATATAAGAAGAAAATATATAGGAAAGATGGTCCATATCATCATTAATATTATAGATGCGATACAACTATGACACAACGATCAAAACTAAGAGCCAAAACAAAGATGGAGCTAATGAAAAAAAAAAAACAAAAAAAAAAATTTTAATGTACACTCAATAATAAACTTTGATAATCAATTTTGAGAAATATCTTCACAAATATTCTATGCATGGTTTGCAAAAATTAATTCTCTCCATGCTTTGTCAAGATTTTTTTTCTTTCTTCTTTGAAAACATCCGTAGCAATAATATGATACACTGACCACATTTTCTTATTTATTAAATTGTTGAATATTACTAGAAATTGAAGCTTGAAGAATCATCTGCTTTGATTCATCATCTCTGTCAATATTTGTTTCCTTCTTTAAATATCTTTCCATTTTAGGGACACCAATTGTCACGCCCCGAGCTACCTGCGAGACACGGACACGGAACCTAGGACCACAGTATCCCAAACTAAACCTGCTGGGCATGATGATGAGCATACTAAAATAATAACGGATCCAGAAGCTAAAATCATAATGAACATCTGAAAAGATGGGGAAATACCCATATTCATAACTGAGATATTTAAAACCAATGAGTTACTAAACGGAAATATTAAGTCAATGCTAAGCTGAATTAACTTGTCTGAAATAAGAAAGCCTCATAAACTAAGTAGAATACTTGGGACAAACCTCAGCTAAATCAGCAAAATTACACTAAATGACTAAGACGAAGATGAAACTTTATAACTGTTGTCCCTCGGAGAATAAGGACTCACCACTGAATTCCGCTGAACTGGAGATCGGAACAGCGATCTATGCGTGATCTGGATTTTTGAGAACCTTAAGAACCTACATCACATACGATTAGTGCACGTATGCATGCAGTACTTGAAAGGTACTGAGCATGTAGGCGTAAAGCTGAAATAAAACATAACTGAACAACATATAGCAGTATAATAATTTGACATAATAACTGATTCTTAGCTAACAGATGCAATGGACCACTTTATAACATGCTGAAAGAAGTGAAATACTAAATTACTGATAAATGGTCAATTCAAGAGAGTCCTGACTTAACCTATGGGAGTTTACTAATAATCGATAGTAAAAATCAAATGATCTAAAATGTGGAGTCATGTACGCCCAATCGAGAGGACCCAATATCCCTACCAAGGTATAAAGTCATGTGGCATTATCACTAAACTGATTGCTCACAGAGGCGGACTTCCAACCTACTTTGTAGTAGTTATGAACTAATGGGTACGCTGACCCTAGTCCAACTCTGTATTATATACTCCCCATTAATTCTATCACTTAACTATTATTTTTAGTTTATGTAATACTTGATAGCTCAAAATTGAACAAATGCAAACTAAGCATGCCACAATTAATCTGGTAATTATGGCATTTTTTAAATCGAGGCATGTATACCGAAAGATCTGAAATCATCTGCCCTAGGGCATTTGTAATTCAAGAACTAAAGAAGATACCTAGCTAGGATTTTGGGGGAAATTCATGCAGTAAACTAAATAATAGACATGATAATCTGATTTGGAACTATCAACTACTAGTTCAAGAATTTCTCTGAATGTTCTATAAGCCCTAGATTTAATCAGGATATTGGAATAAAAATCTACCTGAACACTAGAGACCCAATGGGTGAAAGGAAACACCCACTAGTTTGAATCCCACATACATGGTGGATGAAATCCATGTGAAAAAACTTAGTTTCGGGGCTGGAACTTTTGGAGATTGTGCGTTTCTTGAAAGTAGGGTTCTTGTGATTTTTCCTCCTTCTATTGCGTTCCAATTTTCTAGGTTGTGATTTAATGATGTTGCTTAGATATATTTTAAATTATTTTTTCTAGGCTTCAACTGACTAAATATGATGATTAGGGTCAAAAAGAACGTACTTAAAAAAAAGGGTTTAAATGTAGTGCGAACGTTAAAAAGAAACTCCCTTGAAAGTTCTATCAGATCAAAACGATGGCAAACCTGACGGTCCGTAGCCTGCCGACACCCCGTCGTTGGGTCTCGGTCGATTGGGGGCATGTTCAACAAGCCTTTACTACAATTGACTTAACATTTTCTCAAAGGTCTGATTTTAGCAGGTTGGGTGGATATGTAAAGTTATAATTTAATCTATCTATGTTTAGGTCCTCATGGCACCTATCATTTTGTGCTAAGAGTTATGCTGATTTGTATTACCCCAATTGCATTTCTCTTACTCTTGTCCCTGCAAATTGGGGGGCCTTGAAGAATTAGAAGGTGTGGGCACCTTACGGTCCTTGCTGGTCATGCCCAGCTCTTGTCAGAGAGTGGGTGAAGGAGTAGTTGATCGGCGTCACTGACTCCGGACTGTCGTTTGACCTACGAACATAAGTCTGCCCGTCGGCCAATACTTATTAACCAATTTTTCTAGGCTAATTCTTGGGAGATTCCCATCGGACGTGTTGCAGGAAGACCGGTGGTCAGGCTACTGTCGGTCGATGTCACCGTTGGTTTCATCTGTAGATTTTTCTCCTGTAAGCTAGGTTTTTGGATCTTTTTGGCTACGGTTGGTTCCACGAATGAAGACTAAAACTAGCCGGAATAGCGGGAGAGAGCTACAAAATCTACTACTAAACCCTAAAACTGGGAAGTTTTCTGATAATGAGTTCCGATAACAATGTAATAACGCTGAAAGCGCAATACAACTAAGGTAACATGTATTCTGAAATGGAATTCCACATGAATGAACTGGAAAAACTGAAGAAGTGGAACAGGACCAATACCCTCAAGCTGGAGTGGAATCGAATAGAAAGAAGGCGAGGATACTTTCGCTTTATGGTGCTTCTGCTTCCGAAGTAGCTCCTCTCAACTGACTGACTCCTCCACAAAACCGTGACTGAAGCGACTTCTCTTTGTTTCTTCTCAACCTCTGACCTACGTCAAAGAAGTCCGACGGTACGTACTCATAAGAAAGACTATCTTTCACCCTCACCACGTCCTCTCTAATGGCACTACAAAGAGGCTGGATCACCCACCAGCACTCCTTCTTCAAGAGTAAGATGTGGAAACCTGAGGCATCTACTTTCCCCGCTGCTAATCCCTGCTAGCACTCCTACTGATATGCCAACCTTCGACAACCCTTTTGACGATCTTGTAGTGCCTACGATCTAGGATTGAGCTTTCCCTTTCTTTTTCCACTTCAAATCCTCATCACCACGTCACCCCTTTTATAGTTGAGAATTTGAAAAAAACCCCATCATGAACTTAGAACTCTCGTTTCCCTTCTCCTTACCCTACACAAAGATTTAAGAACGCTTTGGGCTGTCTTAGTCTATCTTTAATATGAGTGTCACTTAGCCTCCTATGCATAACAGGACGAATCTGGCCCTATCAAAGTTGCTTTCATCACCACTTCAAATCAACCAACATTAGATCTACAATCTTACCCCATATAAGCCTCATAGGGGCTTATTCTGAAATACTGACTGGTAGCTATTATTGTGGCAAACTAACTCAAAAAGAGGAAGGTGATCATCCCAACTACCTTTGGAAATTGGATCACAACAAGCTCTCACAATCCTACAAGGTCTGAATGGACCTATGCCTGCCCATTGAGCGTCTGTGGTGGAAAGTGTAGCTAAGGTTAACTAATATCAAGACCTTTCTGAAATGACTTCAGAAATGATAAGGTAAACTGAGGACTTATCTCTGATATATAGACAAAGAAACCCCATTCAACCTCCAACAATTTCATTGAATGTAAATCTTTGCATATCCTCTACCGTAATCTGTGGTCTTGACCGCAAAAATCGAGAAGACTTAGTCATATCCTATCAATTATCAACCAAATTAAGTCATGTTGTCTGCGAGTATTAGTTAATCCTGTTATGAAGTCCATATTGATCCATCCCATTTCCAGTAGGATATTCGATCTCTTAGTCATACTCCTGGTTTTGGTGTTATAACCTTGACTTGCTGGTAACTGCTTGGGCCACTTACTCACAAAATCTACTATCTTCCTCTTCATGTCATTTCCTTCCACCAATAGACTTCTCTCAGATTGAGGTACCTCTTAGTGGCACCCGGAGACTAGAATACCTAGTTTTATTTATGGGCTTTGCAAGAATATTTATCTCAACGCGCCCCCCAGAGTCAGTGACACATCTACCCTGGTAGCGAAGTACATCACTCCCCCTTGGGAAGAAAACCTCCACTCTATGATTAGGACTGCAACCCTAAGTTCAACAAGATTTGGTTACTCTCTTGCTTTTTTAACCCTTCACTATTCAAAACGCTTCTGCCCCTTCTAAACTGTTACAAAACAAAGCACAATACAATACTAAACACACAAGGAGAGCAAAGAAACAACACACACCCCCACGTACGGATACACACCTACCAGATTCGCAAGCTGTTTGATATGCTCATAAGGAGAACTTCCAAGAAGAAAGCTTGTGAACATCTTCACTAAGTCCTCCTTTCTTCTAAACATGGGCTACAAAACACATACACACCAATTCGATAATCTACTAAGAGAATTATGCAACATTCATATCTTAATCCTTAAGAAATTCAAGCCATCTCCTTTGGGGGGGGCAAAAATTCAACTCTTTCGAGTACACATCTGAAGGCCTCTTATGGTCAGTGACACATCTACGTGAACACCATCCAAGTAGTGTCTCCATACCTGAATGCAAACACCACTGTTGCAAGCTCGAGGACATGAGTTTGGATCTTCTTCTCATGAACCTAAGTTGTCTAAGCAATAAGCTCCACACCTACCGTCGTTTGCATCAACACCCACAACGTGGACCCAACTCTGGATGCTCACAATAGATCACATAACTACCATCTGTAACCCTCTGGTAAAGTCAACAGCAGGACTGTAGTCAATCTTGTTTTCCCAATTCTGCAAATGTTTTCTCATAATATGCTACCATTGTAACTTGACCATACTTCTTCTCTGATCAACCTATTTTAATGGATGAGGCTATGGATTAAATCCTTTTTCCACCAACCTTCTGTACACCACTAACCCTAAGAACTTTTCTGTTCTGCTGTAGGCAGAGTTAGGTCCCAGGCCACTGTTTCCTACTTCTGTCATCTCTACGATCCACTCGGATCCTTCGCTCGATACAATGTGACCAAAGAGAAGTATCAAATTGCAACTAGAAGTCATATTTATTAAACTTAGCGAACAACTGGCGATCCTTGAGAGTCTATAGAACAAATTTCAAATCACTTGCATGTTCTTCCTCACTCCTAGAGTAAACGAGGATATCATCAATAAAGACGGTAAAGAACAAGTCCAAGTACTATTTGAAAACTATGTTCATCAAATCCATGAAAGCTGAAGGAGCATTAGTTAGTCCAAACAACATAACTACAAATTCATAATGACCATACCGAGTTCTGAAGGCTGTTTTCGAAATGTTTCTATCTTTGACTCTAAGATGATGATCACCCGATCTGAGGTCTATGTTTGAGAAATGGCTAACACCTTAAAGTTTGTCAAACAAGTCATCAATCCTTCGGATGGGATACTTATTATTGATTGTGACCTTGTTCAACTATCTATAGTCAATGCACATTCTGAGAGAAACCATCTTTCTTCCTTACGAACAACACTAGTGCACCCCATCGTGAAATACTAGGTTTGATGAAGCCCTTATCTAGAAGGTCTTTCAACTGCTCTTTCAATTCCTTAATCTTTGTTGGATCCATTCTGTAAGAAGGAATAGAAATAGGCTGGGTATCAGGAAAGAGATCAATTCCAAAGTCGATTTCCCTTTCGGGATGGACTCCGGGTAGATCTTCTGGAAACACTTCTGGAAATTCATAGATCATTGGAACTGACTCAAGAGTTGTGGTTTCAAGGCTAGAATCCTTAATCCAAACTAGGTGATAGAGATAACCGTTAGATATCATCTTTCTGGCCTTAAGGTAAGAAATAAATCGACCCATAGGCGCTAAGCTACTACCTTTCCATTCTAAGATTGGTTTGTCTGGAAACTGAAAACGAACAATCCTAGTTCTATAAACGACTTAGGTATAACAACAATGTAACCAATCTTTGCCTAGAATGAAATCGAGGTCTACCATTTCTAACTCTATTAGATCTGCTGAGGTGACTTTTTGAGATAATGTGAAAGGGCAATTTCTGTATACCCGTCTAGCTATAACTAGGTCACCGACTGGAGTAGAGACTGAGAAAGGTTTTGAGAGAGTTTCTAGACTAACATTGATTGGACTGCTATGTAAGGAGTTACAAAAGAAAGAGTAGCCCCAGGATCTAACAATGCATAAACATCAAGGTCAAAGACACACAACGTACCAGTGACGACATTAGGAGAACCTTCTTGATTTTGGCAAGCCTGAAGAGCATACAACCTTTTCTAGCGATGACCGCCACCTGTACAAGATGAGTTACCCTGCTGAGTTGGGCGACTTGTTGTTGCTGTTAAAGTTGTAGACTCAGTTCTACCATTACCACCTCATGACCTTGTCTAGAAGGACAACCCCTCAACCTGCTGCTAATTGACTTGCCACCCAAAACATCCTCTTTCATTCAAGACACTCACGCTACGGATGGTTTATACCCACACTTAGGGCCAAGGTGGGGTAAGTCTTGTTGACATGAAAACACGTTCCTGAGATTTAGAGCCGGTGCTATACCCTTCTGGTCATACCTGTTCTTTTAGGATGGAAAACTAGCCTGATGAAGGGGCTTGAAGACGAAAAAGTTCTGCTACCTACGAGTGATTTCCACCACCCGATTTACGATGCGAATAGTCATAGTTCCCAGTCAGCATTCTTATTTTCTTAGCAGTTCCTAGCTTTTATCACCTCAACTGCTGAGCTTGAGTAATTAAGTCTAGAGATGTTCATAGCTGAAGGAAATTGAATTTCTGCCACTAAGTTTAACCAAATCTGACACTCCATTATACAAAAAACTTATCATCGGCCGCCCTGGAGTCAGCAAACCATGTGAGGAGCAGACCTGGGAGAGTGGTTAAAATTGAGTTCATACTCTTGGACTGTATGTTACCCGCCTCAAGTTCATTGATTCTTGGGCTTGTGCTTCTCTCAGCTCTATTGGGAAAAACTGTCGAGAGAAAAAGTCTCAGAACGAACCCCAAGTTATGGGCCATATTTTGCACCATAGTCCCCTTCCACTGAGTGTCCCAGATATGAGCTACATCCTTAAACTGGTATGATTTAACCTAAACCCTAATAATTTCCCCAGTGACTTGAATTACATCAAAGATCTTGTGATCTCATCCAAGAAAGGAAAGTAGGAGGATTTCACATAAGCTTGTGATTCGAATAACTTAGGAGGATCATCCTAACAAAGTTTACCGGGGACCCATTGCTGTCATGATTCCACCATTTTCATTCCACATAAGCATGAAACCCAATTGTTTAGGTAGTCAGACTTTGATAAAACTCGTGTATGGATTTCTAAATCAGCATTGGAGACTTACTGTTTGGGGATGAAGGTAGCTGCGGTTGCTTCCTAGCGTTCGTATTCTAGCATTAGCGTTATGAAGATGGCATATCTGAAATGTAGACGTCAAGTTAGAATGGAATAATATCATACCTCACACCGATAAGAATACCAAGAAAGTGAAGTTTTCCTAATTAAAAACAGTTCATACCTCCTATCATAAGATGTGGTGCCACTTTCCATACCCAAAATAGAACTCTATTAGTGGGGATTTTTCATTACATCTGGACATTGACCTAGGGCTCTGATACAAGTTTTCACGACCCGAGCTACCCCCGAGATGTAGACACGAAACCAAGGACCACAAGTAATCCCAAGCTACTTCTGCTGGCATGATCATGAGAATACTAAAGATAATAAACTCATGTGGAAGATAATCATAATTAAATCTAAAAAGATGGAGGATACCCATATGCTATAATTGAGATATTTAAAAATAATGAGGTTAATACAAAGGAAATATTAAGTCAATACTAAGTTTAATCTTACTATATCTGAAATAGCCTATAAACTAGACTAGAACTACTTGGGACAATCCCCAGCTAAAATCAGAAAAAACTTAAACTAAAGGACTAAAGGCCTTAAAGTGAAACTCTAACTGGTTGTCCTGAAGAATGAGGATCACCACTGAATTCTGATGAACTTTCAATGAATCCAAAATCGCTCTATGCATGATCAGGATGCTGAGACGTGAACATACATCCGAGAAGATGGTGCAACGTATGTGTTTAGTATTGAAAAGAAGATTACGATCATGTAGGATTATAGTAACGCTCAAATAAAACAAATTGAAACAAGCATAATAACACGTATAATAATCTGAAATGATAATATCTGTACATGATAAACTGAATTCTTAAGCTAACTGGAATGCAAATGACCAATTTATAACAGCTAAAAACTACTATTGAATATATGATAAATGGTCCAAGCAGAGAGTCAGGCTGTGAACTGTGGAGCTTACTAATAACCGATAATAAAAATCCAGAGCTGAATGTTGAAGTCCGATGTATACGCTCCCATCACGAGGGACACCAGATACCCTGCAAAGAGTATTAATAGAAAGGCATACTGGAATGATCAGCAAACTTGATTCCCCACAGAGGGGGACTACAACCTACTTGTTTTAGTAGTTCTGGGACTAATAGATACGCTTTTGAACCCAAGTCCAACTTCGGATTATGCTACTCCCAGTGAATTCTATAATTTAAACTGATTTATGTCTGAGTTCTATAAATACTATGATAGCTCAAAAACTAAAACATAAAAACTGAGCAATGCAACAATTAAATGTGTTAATGTTATGCCATTTAAAAAAAGAGGAATGTATATCATGAAACTGTCTGAAATATCTAACTGCATGTGTAATTCAAGAACTATAAAATACATTAGCGCGGGTTCTAAAATTCATGCAATAAAACTAAATAATAACCTGGTTAATTTGATGTGGCGCATATAACAAGTAAGCTCATGAATTTCTTTTTTGATGTTCTAGAATTCCCTAGATCTACTTATGATATGAGAATCAGAGAATCTGACTGAAAAACTAGGACCCAATGGCGTTGAGGAAAGGAACCCATAGTGAAGTCCCACATCCTGGTGATTCGAATACACGAACAAAAATTATTCAGTTTTGAGGCTGGAATGGGAACTGCTAGCGCATGTGGTTTGTTTTGACTAGGGTTTCTTGAGCTTTTTCTCCGCTCTTGCTTCTAATTTTAGGTTGACTTAGAATGTTTAAGTTATGTTTTAGATTAACTGACTAAAAATTGATTTATTTCAGGGTCAAAACGATATTAACTTAGGGCTTTTCTTAAATGGAGTGGGAAAGGTCAAAAAAGACCATGGGAAGTTTCTGTCGAACCAATGGTGGCCAAGACTTACGGTCTTGCTTTATTAGTCGGACCGGACAATCCCCATCGTTTGGGTCCGCGACAGGGCCTGTTCGACAAGACTTTACTAAAAAATGGGCAGGCCATACCCCATAACGTTTGGTACTCGGAGGCTGATTTTACCGAAAAGTTGGGTGGTTATGGACAGATAATTTAATTATATAATCTAGAGGTAGGTCATGGGACACAGAATCGTTTTTTTGTGCTACGAAGTTATGACCATTTGACGTTGACCCAACTCATTTCCCCTAACTATCTCAAATTTTCAACCTAAGGACCTCCTGGTCATTCTTTTTAATTTCTTTTCTAAATTAATTATATACTAAAAGGGGTAAATCCTTAATTTATTTTAATTTACATGGGCCAAGTGGTATTAATAAATATTAAAATGATCACTTTAGTTCATTAACTATCAATTAATTCGCTCAAGTTAAACGAATATTTAAAATTTCCAAAAATGACCTTTCGGGTCATTACATTATCCAACACTGAAAACCATGTTCGGCCTTCAACATAAAAAAGCTGAATAAGGAATAACCGATGTTACCAAAAGCATGTTTTATGACTTTTCAGTCGGTGTTCATCTCTCTAAGTGAGCTCATCCTTAAGACCATCCCATCAAGATCAACTACTAAGAACTGAACTTTCAAACCAAACCTTGAAAGATCTACAATCAAGAGTGATTATCTAGCAATAGACTAATGCATGCACTCAATCTAAACTGGAACTCAATGGCCTTAACACAACCATCTGAGAATTTCTGACATAATCAAGAAAAACATTTGAATCGATAGGCACTCTACAATCAGAAGTGAACTCTGAGCTAACTAACACACCATCCCGTCACAACTCTTATTTTAAGATTTCCCTTTTCACAACACAATCTCTTCATGAGTTTATATTATAAAAAAATTGATCTTTAGACATCGAGTACTCATCAAGAGATAATTAAGCAACCTAATGAAGGAATGATTAACTAAACACCCACAAAGTAATATGCTTCAAAATATTGAACCTCTAAAAACACTCTTAGACAGATGCAGCTCTTCATAGTAAATCTTATATGAGTTCTCATAAGTAAGGTCGTGCGTAGAACTAATGATATACTTTCACTCCAATAGTTCTGTTGTACTATAAGCTCATAACTTCTATTCACCACCAAATGTCTATGAAACATATTATAACAATCTGTATCGTCCCAACAACAAAGTATTATCAATCCCCTCAAAATCCTCATTAACTATGAAATCTGTAGGTCCACACTGTTTAACGTCCATTTGTTACCCATTATATTTTGGACAATCTACCTCGACATAATCACATATAATCTTCCACACTTAGTTGCTTGTCACCCAACAAAAACTCAATCTTTAGAAAAGTCTATGAGAACTTTATAGTAAGTCTATACCGTAATATTTCACAGATTACATTCATATCTATATTGATAGGCAAAAATCAATAAATCCTTAAAACTACAAAACCAACAAACCTTATACGAGGGTCTTAGTACCTCCATTTTTATGATGAAATTCTTTTACATGACACAAAATTTAACTATTTGAAACCTCAATACATCAAAACTTTTGTTTTTTTGTTGACCGCTCCCTTCTCTTATTATTTTGACCGCAAATGCATGATATTTTTATTCATCCTCAAAAATAAAAGGCTTTTAATGAATCTTTTAGGGCCTTTGAAAATAAAAATCACACATTTTATGACTTAAAAAATATACAAGTCCTTCCAAATAACAATATTCATCGCAATCAATCATTGTTTTCCATAATAATCTACACCTTGACAAAACATACTACCACGATCATAAACTCATCATGAAAAACTTGAATTTTTAAATGCAACTGTGTAACCCAATCCCTTTATCTATCAACATTATATCTTAAAGATTTTTAATGAATTCACGTATCTTAGCTTATCAATTATTGTATCTCCATCGATCTTATAATATATTTCACTAAAAATTCAACCATACTCATTACCAAACTCAAAACCACAAAGACAACTCATTTATCAAATTTCATCCAATAATTTCTAACCAATATGATGAACACATGACACTATTACCATGACAAAATCAAAACGGACGAAACCACATGTCTCTAAACCAAATTCTCAACCCTCTTTGAAGAAACCTCTTTAGCCTTACAATCAGAGAAAATATTCTTACTCTCACCTCCTTTCAAAGGCTACACTACATTCTACTATTTTCCCCCTCATTTTGACTCTAACTGTTCTAAATCTATTCGAGCGGTGTCTTAGCATCTCCTAAAATTTTCCATATTGCTTACCAAATAACAGAAAATAAAAACCTTAGATACGCACAAGTCCTCATTACCATAAAAAATTCATTTAATAAACAATCCTTATCATATAGTTGCATCTTAATCATAATTTCATCCCAAATTTTGATTATCTTTATACTCGTTAGACATTTTTCTCATCTTGAAGTAAATATGCTTATCAACATGACATCTCAAACCCAACTATACCAATCAAATTTAAAACATTAACTCAATTTTATATGCGCTTATTGTTTTTTTTTTCTCTAAAATTCTCAATTACCTTCACACAAGTATACTTTTTGGGACTTATTTTCCCTATAAGCTTGCCATCCTAATATCGATCCATTTTCATGGAGCTAACAATGAAATCACCACTCATTTAAAATACTTGAGATACACTTCACAACCTAAACACATAATTATCATACCAAAGATCCACCACTAAAAGCTAAATAATGCTCAACTCAACTGTGTGTAGTAACAGGCCAGTATGTTTCTCAAATGTGAATTCAACATTGAATCTCATTATATGAGTATGTGATAAAGAGGAACTCTTTATGTAGTTAGTAATCACACTTGACATCACTATATTCATTTCCATATACCACTAGTATCACATTGTAAAAGTTTATTAGATACACCACTAGAACATATCATACCCCTCAAGAAGGTTATGATTCGATAATCCACACATTTTTAACCTTTAAGTAACTACAATACACTACAAATAAGTTTGATCTCTCATCCAAAGGTATAAATTCATCATAAATATGACGATATAGAAATAACACAATACAGAAACTGCTAATCAATAGAATCAGTATCATCATAATAGTCATTTGTTATCCTCTTTGACATGTTCTCCAATATATGACACTAAATCGAGTTCTGACCTAATTAGTTAAATGTAACATCACCTCATATTTCTAAGGAGCCCATATAGTTATTAAAACTTTACTACATATAGCTTTTAAAGTTATCACAATATCTTCGTTTTCGTCATTTCTCCTCAACAGTCAAACCACTCGTATATTGAGATGCCATTACAAATATGTGATCCAATCTACTAGATGCACTAGCATAAACAAAGTATAAGACGTTCATGAAGTCCGTCAAACCTCTCTCCAATATAATCCTCAAATATCCTCAAAATGTTTCATCAAGTCATCACCTAACTCAATCTATTCGAGTCGTTGAACATTCCAGATCTGACAAAACATCCTTCTGATATTACTATCACTTCCACATTTGTAACAAATCTAACATCAAAGACAAATACAACACACCAAATAGTCACACGACGAACTGTGCACAAGTCATCACATAAATGAGAGAGAATGGAGTGAAGCGATGATAATCAAAACTGTACAAAGTACGCACGATAGAGATCCAAGAAGTGAAGATTATTCTTAAAATTCACTATAGCCTCTCGAATATGGGTATAGACATCCACGTTATCTTGATCCTCGAGACTCAATTAGATAGCTTGTAGAAAACTGAGGACTATGAACTTGGCGGGCCTATAAATTACCATTCTGTCACGATCCAAAATTACACGTGATGACACTCATCTTATCTCACAAAGACAAGTCAGCCTAAAACTCAATAATTACAATATTATGCGGAAAATTACAATCAGCTTAAAGTACCTCCAAAACTCGGTTGTCACGTGTACAAGCCTCTAATGTAAATACGCTAAGTTTCAAATGACGGTGTCTTTCAAGTAAAATAAAGTCATAAATAAGAGTAAGAAGGTCTGCTAAGATGACAAACAACTACCTCAAAAATCTCCAAGAAGCCTCGGAAAAGAAGAGAATATATCATAATGGTCTGGGCTAGTAACCTACAAAAAATTAGAGAAGAAAGGGGGAGTATCAAACAACACGATACACAAAGAAGTAAACCTTAAAGGAAGATAAGAGGACGTGAAATACGGACTACTTCCTACCACCCAACCGAAAATCCAACAAATAGCCTGCATAAAAATAAGTCCAACCTAACACAACTCACAGTTTAGATGCAAAAGTTAAAACAAAAATATAGGAAAAATGACACTATCCTCAAAAACAACACTTTGTCACTACATGTCCGCAACAACAACACTTTAACAAATTATTATCTCTTTAACAACACAACTTAACCAAATCTATATCCTCAAAAACAACACTTCACAAATTATTTATCCTCAACAACAAGCTCAGTATTCATCGTCACCAAATTTCGCCTAAAGGCATTAAAAAAGATAAGCAAAACACAATATCAAGTCACAGATGATAAGTATCCAATGCAATGGAAGCAGGTCACGTATAATAATGAATGTCTGACCTAGTGATACACACCCTCTATCTCTCAGTCTGGGATCAATGTGGGACATATCTGTCCATGCATCTATTGCGGTGCACGACACGGCCCACAATAATAGAAACCGTCGCGACGCATGATATGCCCCACAAAATATAGTATCCATCACAGCGTACAACACGACCCTAGAAATGGTACATCCTCTTTAATTTCTCATTCTTTATCAATGCACATAACACTTGTCACAGCTATGTCTCAGAACAATGCAGAACAATGCAAATGACATGTTCAAAAAAATAATGAGGAGATGTCCATTTTTATAACATTGTACAATTCACAACAACATCAACAATGATTTAACAAGCCTGTCAAACAATTCTCATTATCTAAGCACATTTCACACACAAATCAATTCTATTCACAATTAATAACCAATAATAAGATTTCGAACCTAACAAACTCACATTCTATAGGTCTAGCTAGACAAATACCAAAAAAATTCACTCCCAATTTGTAAAACAAGTTCCTACTGTTGGTTGAAATTTAATATTCCAACTCTCATACCTTTCTCAAATTCAAGATTAAGGTTAAATTCACACTTCTCCAAATTATAAAAATGTCCTATTATTCAAATAACACAATGTATCGAATATTTATTTATCTATCTCAATATATTAAAACATGAATTATAATAGGATAATTATAATGAAACCCAAAACAAAAAGGAATATTGAGTTTCAATTTGAAACCTACGCCAATCCATGAAGACTAAACATCTGCAGCTTAAAATTTGTAAGCCTTCCCCAATTAATCATTAACAATTATTTATTTCTATGATTGATGCCATAATCATATAATGATACTCATCAATTTCTTTTTAATTTCCGTCCAAGACACCGAATGCCACCTCAAGTTCAACTAATAAAAAATGTCCTCCATCGTGATTAACTTGATCGAATTTACAATCAATTTTTCAAGAACAACTTAAAGTTATCATTAAACATGCAATTTTCAAACAAGAGATAGTACCTGAATGTGAAATGGGGAGATTCCCACATTGGTTACCCTTAGCGCGGGCGGTGTTATGTTCTCCTTTTATTTCTTTTCTACATTAATTATTTGCTATAAAAATAGTAAATCTATAAGTTATTTAATTAACATGGCACAATAAGTGGTTTACTAAATTTTAAATGATCCTGTTTAGTATGTTAACTATCAATTACTGCACTCAAGTTAAACGAATATTCAAAATTCAAAGAATGTACCGTCCGAGTCAGTACATTATCCACACTAAAAACCATGCTCATCCTCCACAACATAAAACGCAGAATAAGGAATCACCGCTGTTACAAAAAGCATGTGTTAGACTTGTTCGTCGGTGGATAATCTATCTCAAGGAGCTCATCCTAAGACCATCCCATTCCAAGATATAAACTAAGAAACTGAAATTTCAAAAAAAAAAAAAAACCTTTGAAAGATCTACCAAATTAAGAGTGATTATCTAGCAATAGACTTTGCATGCAATCAATCTAAACCGAAAACAATGTGGAATTATTTAATAACCCTTCCTAACTACCATATCATAAGGCCATTAATGTCCAATCAAATGTCATGGGTCTCCACTAAAATCTTTATTTATCTATATATATATATCTAATATATATAGAATATATAATATATATAATATACTATATTAGCTATATATAGGAGATAGTGCTATAGATATAGATTATAGATATATAACTTTCCAGATTTTTACTCTAACCACTTCACATATCAATTCAATTCTCTTTTCCTCACATTCTTTTATACATAATTCAGTTGTCAATCATATATAATACTCCTAATAAGAATAATAAAAAATTGAGAAATAATAAGATCAACCTCACAGAAAAACATATCAACATTAAAGTCGGAACCTCATTCACACTTGTAGGAAAAAACTTGCCACCATTTCTATGTGAGACCAAGCACCCCATCATACACCTTTGCCTATCTTATAACCATTCCATAAGTTACCTCAAACAATTATACGACTATAACTTGTCCCCAATTCAAGACCCCACAGTTTGTTAGCAACAATAACTTATAAAATCATTATGACAATCTAATCTCACCGTGCAAACACCAGTATGAATACCTCCTAATTACAATAATTATGAAATCAAAGAGTTCCTAATTGAAGTATGGTCTACCTCGAGTAGTCGAACCTGCGATGCCAAACCCCTTGTTCTCTCCTTTCCCCCTTTTACTCTTTCTCATTAATTAGTACAAAGTTATAAATTTAAACTATTTATTTTATTGAATATAGATCAAATTGTATAGGGTCTAAATAAATGATAAACTTTAGCTATTAACTATCGACTACGTGTTTATCTACAATTATCCCCCACTTGTGACTCAAGTTAAATGAATTATTTAAATTTTTTAAACATGGACCTCGTGGCGTATCGCAGTATAACAAAGGATCACTCCTCCTAGTGCCATATCAAGCATTTCCATCGTTTGATGCCATCTCTAAACCGTTTTAGTCACAGTAAATCAACTAGTCTAAATCCCCCATTACAATCTTACAATTACTAGATTATCAAAAACCCACATAGTTATCCACGACTCGATTATGACCAAACACTCTGAGTATCAATAAAACACTCATAAACCAAAACAATCATTTAATCTTACTCCTCAAATTGTCACTAGATCTAAACGTCTTTAAGTAGGACATTAGCGCTTCCCCCAAATATTCAAACCATATTCGCTTCTACTTTCAAATCAGCATTTTATGGCAAATATGGAGTCCCAATCAAGATTGAAACATAATTTCAACGTCTAAAACGTTCGTCAATGGTTTAAAAAAATTAAATTACACCTCATGTCACTTTCACCACGCAATTTTAACATTCCATTACTTGTTCACGACCCAAATCAGGGACGAGACTTGGCACCCACATTTTTTTTTTACCCTCCTATGTGATAGATGTCTTAGTGGTGATGACTCCCGATTTTGGTGAATTATAGATGTTGGACTTTTAGAAGTTATTGAATTGTCTTTATTTATGATTTTAGTCTTCCGCATTGCCTTTATGTTTGATCTTAAATTGACATGATAAGGTTTTATTGTTGGTTCGCTCACATAGGATGGATAATGTGTGGTTCCCTGTCGCGGCTCGGTTTGTTGGGTCGTGACATCACGTTTATTAAATGTACGTTGTTAGGAGATCATAGCATAGAGCTTGGCTTTTATAGTAAACATTGACTAAGTAACGAAACTTATGTTAATTAGTGAATATATTCTTCTCTTAGAATAAGAATAGTTCATGAAAATTTTAGAGAATATCACCTTGACTTTTTGCATTACGCTTTATTATTTAGGATGATGTTTTTCATGTACATATTTCAAAGGGATGTTAAAAAGAAATCAGATACTATTTTTGACGAATATATTCAAGTTAGTAATGCGTCAAATCCCCCTGTTTATAACCTATTTACAAAACACGTCATAAGTGTATAAGTCTAATTACATACGAGGGAAGTGAACATTTCTCGATAACTATTTCACATATGAGTATTTTATAATTAACTTGGTAAACCATATAAGTATAGATAAGGAGTTTTCTTGGAATCAAGCTTCAATCCACCGTGATAGAATTAGGTAGAATATATCATTAACGATAGACTCTACATTTACTATTTTTATCTTTGTCTTATACATTTTAAAGGTTTTCATTTAAGAATTCTATTCTTTTAAAATCTTTTTAGGGTATAAGCCTTCCTGAACATTTATGGTAATTTTTTGGTAATCACTTCTATTAGCGTTGGGGGGCTGCATTGGAGTGATCGCATTAATTGTGTACCGTGCGTATTTATATTAAGTATGGTGGGGTGGTTAAATATAGAAGACTGGACTTGGGGACTTGGGGCTTGAACTTGGAATCGGAAATCTTAAAATAAATATTTCATCTATAAATAATGGACCTTTTACAAGACAATAGTAACTCTAGAGAAAGGAAGGTCAATATAAACATTTGTATGCGATACAGAGTGTATAACTATATTTTGCAACTTTAAACCCAAACAAAAGATGGAGATAATGACAGTTTAATTCGATAATAACGAATAATATGTTACATAACACAGTTGGTTGTGAATAGAAATTATGAGCTTATATAAACATAACTTATTGGTCGTGGACAAGGATATTTTTTAATTTTAGTTTTAAGTTTTCTTTCTCCTAGTTTGGTGTGAGGTACATCATGGTATGAAGTATGAACACCTGTTTTAGGTCGGTTTTGAGCACCCAGATTTTTAATACTGGCAAACTGCAGAATGACGGAGGCCACTACGGACCGTCCGCGCAAACGACTACCGGCGTGGAGGGTGTCTTTCAAAACACTCACTTGAAAAATTTGAAATTGGGTACTGAAATCGACTCTCTGAACCGTCACGACGAAATGGCAGGGACGGACCCCCCGCCCCCGGGGGGGGGGGGGTTTTTTGTTGCGCCCCCCCCCCCCCCCCCCCACCCAACCACCCCCCCCCCCCCCCCCCCCCCCCACCCCCCCCCCCCAACCCCCCCCCCCGCGCCCCCACCCCACCCCCCCCCCCCCCCCCCCACCCAACCCCCCCCCCCCCCCCACCACCCCCCCCCCCCCCCCCCCCCCGGCCCCCCCCCGCCCCCGCCCCCCCAGCACCCCCCCCCCCCCCGACACCCGCCCCCCACCCCCCCCCCCCCCCCCACCCCCCCCCCCCCCCACCCCCCCCGGCCCCCCCCCCCCCCCCGCCCCCCACCCCCCCCCGCCCCCCACCCCACCCCCCCCCCCCCACCCCCTCCCGCTACCCGGCCCCCCCCCCAACCGCCCCCCCCCCCACACACCCGCCACCCCCCCCCCCAAGCCCCCACCCCCCCCGCCCCACACGCCCCCCGCACCAACCCCCCCCCCCCCCCCGACCCCCCGCGCCCCCCCCCAGAGCGAAGTAGCACAGCCGCCCCCCCGCCCCCCAAGCCGCCCACGCCCCGCCACCGCCGCCCCCCCCCAGCCCCCCCTCACCCCCCCCCCCCACCCGCCACGCCCCCCGGCAAGCCCGCACCCCCGCCCCCCCCCCCCCCCCCCCTCCCGCCCGGCCGATCCCCCCGCCCCCCCCTCCCTCCCCACCCGCCCGCACCATGGCCCGACCCCCAGCACCCCCCCACCCCACTCCCACCGCGCCCCAACGCCCCTCGCCCCCCCCTCCCCGCTGTACCACCCCACCCCTCTCCCCCTCCCCGACGCGGAGGGCCCCGCCCCCGCCCAAGCGGCCCCCCCCGCACGGGCCCCCCGCCCCCTCACCCACGGACCGACCCTCACCGCCCCGCTCATCCCCCCAACCCCGGCCCCGCCGAGAGGCCGCCTTGGGAGGGAGGTATGGAGGGGGGAGGGCGACCCACCCCACACCCCCCAGGCCCACCCCCCCGCTCACCCCCCTGTGGGGGGGAAACCCTACGGCCGGACCCCGGCGACGGGAGGTTGACCTCCGCGAACCTCCCCCCTCCCCCGCCCCCAGCACCCCCCCCCGAGACGGGCCCCGCAACCCCCCCGGGCCCCCCCCACCCCCCCCCCCCACCCCACCCACCACAGCCCCTCCCCCCACCCAGCCACCGCGCCCCCGCCGGCGGGATCGGCGCCTCCCCCCCCCCCCCCCTCCCGCCCCCAACGCGGGGCCCCCCCCCCCCCTGTTCCCCCCCCCGCGTGGTTCTCACCGGCGCGCCTGGCCGTTGCCGGCGCCCCCCCCCCTCCACACCTCCCGACCCGGTGCGGTGTGGGTCGCGGTGCGCGCCCCCGGTTGTCGCGGTGCCCCCCCCTCCGGCGCCGCAGCGCTCCCCCCCCACCCCACTCCCCGCCGCCCCGCACCCCCACCCCGGCCCAACCCCGCCCCCCCTCACCCCCAACCCCCCCCCCACCCCCTCCCCCGACCCCCCCTCCCCCCCCCCCCCCCCCCCCCCCCCCCCCCTCCCGCACCCCCCCCTCCCCGAGGGCCCCCCCGACCCCCTCCCCCTCAGCGGGCCGCCCCAACCCCCCCCCTGTACCGCCCCACCCCCCACCGCCGCCCCCCTCCCACCCCCCCCCCCCGACGCCCCCCCCCCAACCGCCCGCCGCACAAACCCCCCCCCCCCTCTCCCGAACCCCCCACCCCGGAACCCAACCCACCCGCCGCCCACATGCCCCCCCCCCCCCGCGGCGGCCCCCCCCCCGCTTGCCTACCGACCCTCTCCTCTCCCCGGCACCCCAACCCCCCCCCCGCCCGAACCCCAACCCCCGCCGCCGAACCCCCCGCCGCTCCGCCGCCCCCCCGCCCCCCCCCCCCCCTCCCCACTCCGCTCCCCCCGACCTCTCCCAGCCCACCCCGCCCCCCGCCGCCCCCCACCCCCCCCCCCCACCCCACACTAGCGGCCCCACCCCAGCCCGCAGCGCCTCCCCCTCCCCCACCCCCCCCCCACCCCCCCCGCCCCCCCGCCCCCTTAACGCCCCAGGGCGAACGACCCCGCGCCGCCCTGGTGAGCCCCCTCGCGACCTCGGCACCCACCGCCCCCCCCCCCGGCGGCCCTCCCCCCCCCCGCCACAAGGCCCCCCGCCCCCCCCACCCCGCCCCCCCCCCCCCCCCGCCCCGCCCCCCCGCCCCCCCACCCCCGCCCCACCCCGCCCCCCCCCCCCCCCACGCCCCCCCCCCGCCCACGCCGACGCCCCCCCGACGGGTGGGGAGGAGTAGAAGGTCCAAGGCCCCCCCAGTCGAACCGGTCCGGGCGATCACTAGGCCGGACCCCCCCAGCAGAAGCGGGAGACGCCACTAAGCCCCCGCCGATGCAGGGCTCCCGCTGCCCCCCCCCCCCCCCCCCCCCGCGCCCCGCACGCTCCCCCCCGCGCGGCCCCCCCCCCCGCCAACCTTGCACCCCCCTACCCACCCCCCCATCGCCCCCCCCCCCCCCGCCCAGCTTGCCCCGCCGGTCCACCGCCCAGACCCCCCGAGCCGGCACCGGGGCCCGAGCCCCCCAGGCTTCCCCCCCCCGCCCCCCCACCGTCAGTAGGAATGTCTCCCCAGCCCAGCCGACCCCACCCCCGGGCCCCCCACCCCCTACAACCCCGCACCCTGCGCCCCCGGCGCCGCCCCCTGCGCCCCCCCCCCCCCCCCAGCACGGCCTCAACCCCGCGCCCCGCCCCCCACGGCCTTTTTGTGGGTGTTATGTAGACCGCAAAGGGGATGAGAGGTGTTTTATTTTTTTTTTTTGTTGTGTTTTTTTTTTTTGTGGTTGTTGGGTTTGGGTGGTTTTTGTGTTGTTTTTGTTTTTGTTTTTTTGGGTGGGTTGTTGTTGTTTGGGCGTGACGGACCTGTCATAGATCTTTTTTGATGAAATTGTCTCTGGCAACTGTTGCGACGTACGCAGTGTACGACGCGTCGCAAAAGGCGCTACTGCCCCGCCTTCACGTGCTCATACGCAATCCCTTTCTGGTCGGATTTCTTTATTACCCGTTTTCAGGGACGTTTTTTTGATGACTATTCCTGATTTAATTATAAAGTTATAGGGGTTATGTTAATAAAGCCTAATTACTTGGGGTTTAAAAGAGGTAACCTTAAGTTAATTAGTGGATTATTAGTGCCTCGTTTTAAAAACTTACTTATACCTCATTAGAGGTAAACGAAAGACGGGTTTTCATCCCGAACCCAGCCGCCCCCGGGGCGCTCCGTCGAACGAGAAGAGGAGAACCGCGTAAAACAAAGCTTGGGCAATTGCTTGCTTGATCACTAATCTTCGGAGGGTAGGTTAATGGTTTATGTTACGATATTCTGTGAACTCTTAATCGTGGGAATTATGGGTTGATAGTATTGTAAACCCTGCTATGTGGTTAAGGAAGTTTAATGCTTGCATGATTATGGATTGAACTTGTGATTAATTAAACAACGCATGATGAGCTATTGAGGTCCCAAATTATGAAAGCACCCTATTCACTTGATAAATTAAATATAATGAGAAGATGATGCCTTATGTAAAAGAGGCTTTGATTAATTAGGGGTCAGGGTGGTCCACTTCCGGTACCGGATGATGAATATGAGGACAGGAGTGTCAAGTTCCGAACACCAGATATCATATGGATCGGGTGCCACGTTCCGGTACCAAGGATAGAATATGAGGATCGGAGTTCACTTTCCGACACCAGGAAGATACAGGATCTGGTGCCAGTTCCGGTACCAGGATAATGAGGATCGAGGTGCCACGTTCCGGCACCGCAGATCGAAATAGAGGATCGTAGTGTCACGTCCGACACAAGAGGAAGAAAGATAATGAATCTTGAAGATAATGAATATACTCAATCTAAGGAACTTAATTCCCAAATGAGTATTGGTATTGAGGCTTGATCCTCATGTGTAACTCGTTGTAGTTATTGAGGAATCTCATGTTGTTATTTCTACTGTTGAGTATTGTAATTGGTTACATTATTATTGATATATACATTCCTATTTTGAGTTGGCCGATGATATCTACTCATACGTGTGGTTGTACTGACCCCCTACTATTCAATGTTTTCCTTCCTCTTTGTTATTTGTGTCATGCAGACGTTCTGTCACTTCAACTCAACAGCAAGATCTGCCAGTCTTCACTCATCGGAATTCAGGGTGAGCTAATGCTCTAGCATTGGACTGGGTCTTCTCTTCAAGTCCTTGATGCCTTAACTCCGGCATGGACTAGCCTTTTTTATTTAGTTTGTTCTTAGACATCCTAGTTAAGTAATTGAGATAGAGTTCGTGTGATGATGACTTCTTCCAGATTTGGGGGATATAATATAGTATTGAAAATTTGTTTTTTATTAATGAGTTTTTAAGAGATCTTCCGCATTATTTTCTGTTTTGATATATCTTGAAATGTTAAGTTTAGAATGGTGGTGTCGTCACATAGGAGGGGTATGTGGGTGCCAGTCGCGTCCCTGATTTGGGTCCTGACAAACATTGTATCAGAGCATTATGTTCGTTGGTCTCTCAACACAAGAACAGGATCTCAGTAAGGTCTTAAAGAACGGTAGGAGGGGGACGCCTTTACTTTTCTTTTCTTTGAGAGGCATAAGACTTAGGACATTCCATTCTTCTTTCTTTCTTCCGTGCTATTACTATTGGATCCAATTGGTATCTAGGGTGAACAAATGGGTATCTGAAAACCATCTTCACTCTATTTCGCAGAATGGTTAGAACTATACAACGACTACTTACTCCAACATCAACATCATCAGCTCAAGATGCATCTGAGCCCAGCCACTGGGGCGGTAGCTCGAAGTTGCAACATTTGGCAAGAATGCCGTGTAGAGGTCGTGGGAGGACGTCCTCTAAGGAAGAGACGAGCACTTAGCCTCTGGTGCTATGGCGGTGACTCCTCCACGCGACGAAGGTGTAAGAGAAGGGGAGGATGGGGAGAATGAACATTTCAGGAACGAGGAAATTCCACCCCCCACCCTACCCCAGATTGATCAATCAGGTGCTCGCTTCTCTAGTGGGTTGTCTGATCAAGGGTCAGGCACCCCCCAACGTTTTTTCCTTTCTTGTTCTGCCCCACCAACCAACCCTTCACACCTTCCGGTTTCAAGATACGACATTCAGCCACTATGGCCCCTCGTATGGATTGCCTCATTGGACAATAGCCCGTTTCCCCACGACTGACTCCTCTTGGCTATCATGACAAATAGATCAGCAATGAACTTTTTCAGTAAGTTTCTTGAAATTGAAACCCCAGTCTTCAAGGGTGCAGAATCGAGGATTCTTACGATTTCTTGTTGACGGTCATTAGCTACACAAACAACAGATGGGTTTATGTAGAACGGTTTGGGGTGAGTTCGTAGCTATCAGTTTTCAAGGAAACGCAAAATGTGGTGGCGGTCCAATGTTGAAGTCACCAACAGAGGCACCACTTATGACTTGGGCCTCATTCTCTAGTTTGTTTAATCGGAAAAGTATTCCCCTCGTAACTTTGAGGGTTAGAAAAGGGATGAAGTTTTTGAGCTAATCAAGGTAGGATGTCGGTCCATGCATATGAGGCTAAGTTCGTGCACTATCTCCAGATATGGCCCCCCAACTATGTTTTCAGTCCACAAGAGCGGATTTCGCCTTTTTTGAAGGGGTTGAAGATCATAGTTGCGAATTCAACCTTACAGGTAGCGCTAACGGGCAAATCCTTTCCAAGAAGTGGTAATTTCGTGGTAGAGGTGGAAGTAGTAAGCCAGATAATTCACCATGGCATCGCCATCAAAGAGTTTCGAAAGGGAGGTGAGTTTAATGGTTCTTTACTCTAGAGGACAAGGGTTCCGGAGGTTACTCAGTTCGACCCATTCATTTCCACTACAGAATGTAAGTTGGGGGTCCACCTCAGACCGGTCCACTTTTTTCTCTGAGCGACCTATCGTTAATCTAGAGAGTGTTTTTATGGGTGGTGGGGAGACTGGGCATATAAGAGGTATTGTCCAAAACGAGCGATAGACCCCCAACAGTTAGCGGTAGAGGTGGTCATGGCAGAGTGCCGTTAATTCCGGAGGACGAGGTTGTCTAGGTAAATGGTGGGTCACCAAAACGCCGGGTGATGGGCAAACGGAGCCATCTACATCCAACATGGTAGGGCAAAACGGACAAACAAACGAAATGGGCCATTGTTATGCTTCCTCCCTGGGAGATCAGAGGCGAAAACACTGATGCTGTCATCAACAGGTAATCTTCTGGTTTGTGCTTTGCATTGCTTCTGTCTTGTTTGACTCCTATCCACATTTTCGTTAATGAATATATCTTCCTCATTTGGCTATGGCTAAATTTCATTGTGAAATTAACTTGATACGCCTCTTCCTTGTTTCCTTCTTCTACTCCGTGGGGTGAGTCGGTGGTAGTTGAAAGGTATATATGTCCTTGTTTGGGAACTTTGTGGGGAGTACACTTATGTAGATTTGGTTATCTTAGAGATGGTGATTTTGATGTGATCTTCTGGGTATGCGACTTGGCTTTTTCTTCTTCTCCGCAAATTGGCGATCGTTGGATTGGTAATGCTAAACGGTGGACGTTATCCAGCCTGGGACAGATCCCGTATAGTGTGGGAGGGTGACTAAGACACGTCCAATCCGGTGCGTATATCATCTCCTTTCTTCGTGCTAGAAATGGGGGGTTTTTAGTAAAGGGTGTTTAGCTTCTTGGCACTCTCAAGTATGACGACCCTACCCAAGTCCCCTTCGATTGAGTCGGGTTTTCGGTGGTCCTGAGTTTTC
The DNA here is from genome assembly GCA_027704765.1 of Solanum habrochaites. Lineage (NCBI taxonomy): Eukaryota > Viridiplantae > Streptophyta > Magnoliopsida > Solanales > Solanaceae > Solanum > Solanum habrochaites. The sequence goes on from JAKWJA010000616.1 coordinate 38,792, forward strand.
TTGATTTTGTTCCCTACGATCTCCGGGTATGCCCGCCCAATAGGGATATTTGACTTTCGGTATTGATTCTTGAACCGGGAACTCGCCCCAATTTCTATCCCCCCTAATTAGGATGTCTCCCGCGGAGTTAAGAGAGTTAAAAGGCACTTCAAGAGTTTTGTTGAGCAAAAGGACTTTAATTAGAACCAATTGCATCTCCTTGGGGTGCTCCGGTTTTTGTTTGTAAGAAGAAAGATGGGATTTCTCCGGATGTGTCATAGACTAACGGCAGTTAACAAGGTACTATAAATAAAAAGTATCCTCTTCCTCCTCCTTCCCTCGCATGGATGACTTGTTTCGATCAGTACAAGGTGCTTGTTCTTCCTCTAAGAATTGACTTGAGAGCCGGTTATCATAATTGAAAATACGAGTCAACTGATGTGGGCCAAATACTGCTTTATACCCGATATGGGCATTACGAATTTTGGTAGTGAGTCTTTTGGTCTTACGAATGCCCCTGCTGCTTTCATGAGTTTGATGAACGGGATTTTTAACCATATTTAGATCTTTTGTGATCCGTATTTAAATCGATGATATACTGATATACTCCAAGAGTAAGAAAGGAAACATAGGAGCATTTGTAATTGTATTGGACGTTTGAAGGGAGAAAAAAAGCTTTATGCACAAGTTCTCTAAGTTTGAGTTTTGGCTATATGCAGTGTCCTTCTTAGGGGCACGATGTTTCTAAGATTGAGTGGATGGTGGATCCGTCCCCTAAGATCGAAGTAGTGAAGAATTGGTAGACCTACAATGTGGTCAGAAAAGTAGCTTTGTGGGTTTAGCTGCTACTACCCACCACCGCCGATTTGTCAATGGGTTCTCTCATTGTCCCAACTGACGAACTTGACTAAGCAAAATGTTTCCATTTTGTATGGTCTGATGAGTGCGAGGAAAGCTTTCAAAGCTCAGACTCCCTGTTTCCATACTGCAATGCACCAACCATTCTCACCTGGCCAGTGGAAGTAAGAATTTCATTATCTATTGTGATGGCAATCTATTCGGGTTTTTGGGTGCGGTGGCTAATTCAAGAGAGCATGTAGATTGCTTATGCTTCATTCAAGACAATTAAAGGGCATGAACGTAACTTCCGACCCATGATTTAGAGTGTGGCTGCAGTGGTGTTTTGCATTAAAGGCACTGAGACACTCTTTATATGGGGTTTAAGTGTGAGGTCTATACGGATCACTCGTGTCTAATACCGTAATGTCTTTCACTCAGAGAGATTTTGAATTTGATGAGACAGAAGGAGATGGTGGAACTACTGACGGACTACTACATCACCTATTTTGTATATCCAGGGAAGGGAACTGTTGTAGCTGATGCTTTAAGTGAAGGCGGGAAGCATGGAATTCTGCTCACTTGCAAGCTTCTAGACGAACGCCACATAGCTAGGGAGGTTCAGATTCTGGCTAAACGACCTTATGAATTAGAAGTAAATGATAAGGAGGATTTTTAGGCTTGTGTGGGGAGGCAAGATCTTCTTTCTTTTTCCTCTTGACAAGATAATGGAAAAGCAGTGTTTGAATGCCGAGAACCTAAGCCGAATCCCGAGATAAATTGTTGCCAGGAGAGGCTAAAAAGCGAAGTCGATGAAGAAGAGTGTTTTTTTGGAGGCTTAAGGGAAGGGTATTTTACCACTCGGCTTCGGATTTGAATCAACACTATTCTGATTCTGACATAGGCCATAGTTCAGGTATTCGATACTCCGGGTTGACGACAATATGTAACCGTACCTAAGCAACACTTTTGGTGGAGAAGAATGAAGCGGGAGTTTGTGGATTTATTGCCAAATGTCCAAATTGTCCCCAACAAGTAAAAGTATGCGCTCTCAAGCCCCGCCGGAGGCACACTTCAGATAATGCCCATTCCGGAATTGAAATGGTAGAGAATCGCAATGGACTTCGTGGTTGGTCTTCCCCAAAGACTTGGCAAGTATGACCTATTTGTGTGTTGTTGACGTTAACTAAAGATCCCTGTGCCTCATCTTCATTCCGGTTAAGGTTACTTACAAATGAATAAAGTTAGCCAAACTTTACATCTCAGAAGTTTTCGCTTGGCATGGAGTCCACTATCCATCATATCAGCTAGAGGTACGCAGTTTACTCTTACTTCTATTTTTGGAAAACATTGCATTCAGAATTGGTACTAAGGTTGGACTTAGTACCCCCCCTAACCAACCTGGGCGTTCCATCTCAGACCGATGGTCAGTCTGAGCGACGATTCAAGTGTTGGAGGATATGTTCGCGCATGTTGATAGAATTCGGTGTCCTTGGGATAGCTTTTCTTACCCTTAGCGGAGTTTTTCATACCATAATAGCTATCACTCAAGCATTGATATGGCTCTCTTTGAAGCATTGTAATGGTAGGAGAATGGTAGGTCCCCCATAGGTTTGGTTTTGATGCATCGAGGTTTAGACCTTGGTGTACTGATCTTTTTGAGTGGATTCCGATAGAAAAAAAAGTGAAATCTATTTCAAGAGAAGCTTCTATAGCGTCGCAAAGTAGAACAAATAATATTCAGATCGAAAGTTTAGAGACTTAGAGTTCATGGATGGTGAACAAGTCTTGTTGAAAGTTTTTCGCCAATTGAAGTGGGTGATGCGGTTTGGCAAAAGAGGTAAGCCTAAATTCCAAGGTAATATTGGACCATGGTTGAGGTACATAAACGATAGGGAGTTGGCTTATGATTTGCCTTTGGCCCCCAGGGCCCTGTTCCCGGAGGTGCATCCGGTATTTCATGTGTTCCCATGTTGAAAGATACCATTGAAGATGGAAACTACATTATCCGTTGGGACCAGTGGTTGTTGAATGAGACTTGACTTATGAAGAGGAACCAGTTGACTATAATAAGATAGGGAAAGTTCGCAATTGAGCATCGAGAGAGATTTGCTCCATGCCAAGTTCAATGGAAGAATCGACTAGTTGAAGATGCCTACTTGAAAAAGGAGGCGGATATACAAAGAAAATACCCCCTCGTTTACATATTCAGGTATTCCTTTTGCCCTTGTTTCCGTCTTGTGATCGTTCGTGCGGAGTAACGAACGTTGGTCAATTTGTATCTATTGTAACGACCTGTTTTTAGGTCGTTTTGAAAGAGGCAACAAAATGTTATTCTGGAAAACTGGCAGAAGTGAACGGAGGCCACACGACGGACCGTCAATTGGCACGACGGACCGCCTGGAGGGTGTCGTTCAAACACTTAGAAAAATCTGAAATTGGGTACTGAAATCGACTCTCTGACCGTCACGCGACTAAATGGCAGGACGACCGTCACAGCGTGACGGCCGTCATAGAATCTTCCCTTGCATGGAAATTGGCCTCTGACGGTTTGCGACGGCAGCAGGACGGACCTGTCGTCAGGCCCCGCGACGGCCCGTCACGGCTATAGCAATCCGTTCGGTCTGATTTTCTTTACACGTTTTAAGGGACGATTTTTGACCATTGCCTGCTTTAAAAATTTATAAAGTTATAGGGTAATGTTTTAATAAGTCCTATTTACTTGGGGGTTAAAAGAGGTAACCTTCGTTTAATTAGTGGATATTAGTGCCAATCTTTTAACAACTTAATTATATAATACTTAGTGTAAACGAAGAGGGTTTTGAAATAAAGACACAGAAAGGAAAAAAGGGGAGAGCAAAGTCGAACGAGAAAGAGGAAAACGAGTAGGAAACAAGCTTGGGAAATTGCTTGCTTGTCACTATTTCGTAGAGGTATGTTATGGTTTATGTACGATATTCGTAGTGACTCTTCATAGTGATAGTATGTGTTGATAGTTTAAACCCTGCCTATGTGCTTAAGTTGTATGCTTGCATGATTATGATTATAAAATGTGATGAATGAACAAGCATGATGAAGCTATTGAATCCCAAATCTTGAAAGAATAGAACCTAATTCACTTGCTACATTTAATAATGAGAATGATATTCCTTAGTGTAAAAGAAGGCTTTGATGAATTAGGGGTCGTTGCCCACGTTCCGGTACAGATCGAATGAATATGAGGATCGGAGTGGTCCACGTTCCGACACCGGATAGAATATGATCGGGTGCCCACGTTCCCGGTAACCGAGGATTAGAATATGAGGATCGGAGTGTTTTTTCCCCCCCCAACGTTTCCTGTAACCTGATAGAAATATAATACTATTCCCTATTTTGATTGCCATGATATCTACTCCTACCGACGTTGTTTTACTGACCCCCTACTTTCAATGTTTTCCTCTTTTGTTATTTTGTGTATGCAGCAAAACTTTCTGTCCAACTTCAACTCAACAGCAGATCTAGCCATTCTTCACTGTCATCGGAAATTCAGGGTGAGCTAATGCGTTCTAGCTTTTTGACTGGTCTTCTTCTTCAAGTCTTGATGTCCTTGCACCTTCCGGCATTGACTAGCTTTTTGTTAGTTTTGTTCTAGCTTCCTAGTTACGTAATTTGGAGATGATGTTCTTGGGAGGATGAGCTTCCCGATTTTTTTTTTTTGGGGGTAATACCTACTAGTATTGAATTGTTTTTTATTAATGAGTTTAAGCTTCCGCATTCTTTTGCTGTTGATATATCTTGAAATGTTAAGGTTTTAGATGGGTGTTCGCTCACAT